>KI424525.1:7198-17405 GCA_000473375.1 Anopheles culicifacies
CAAGACCGCGAAGCGGTTGTAGCGCCTGATAAGTAAGTAAGTTAGTAAGGTGCGTCTTAAAGAAGATCTCTTCAGCAGAAATGACCGCATAGGACAGCAGAAGGGAGTGTCGTCCTTAAAGCGATCAAATCGGATAAGCAATTCCTAGATAAGTTATGCATTGTTATACTTAAGTCCAACCACATTAGAGCACCTGTCAATGAATGATTTCGATTGCAGGCATGTCAAAATTATCAAACAATCCAATCAATCAAATTATCTGAACAATCCTGTTCTGCATTTGAAGATCAGCAAATTCAAAAGCTGATATTCAAGACTGTTACGAAAGGTACTAAACCAAATCCTAAGATTTATCTTTAAATTCTAAGCCTGAGCCTTTGCTGAAAATTTGAACTAGTATAACCAACAAATATCACATAATAATAATAAATTGCTTCAAGTGAAAAGGACTTCCGGGATCAAGAGACTTTCAAGATTTAAATAAATGTTGGTACTAATGAATTGGAACACATTGCATGTGAAGTTGAAGTTCAAGTTATCAGCATCAAAGAGCATTTCAAGACAGAAAGGAAACACGTTTTAAAGTTAATGATCTTCAAGGCCCAAAAAAACAAATATACGAAACTCTTTTCCGCTTTCCAAACATCCAAATTGATTCATCGATTCAAAAGATCGGAAGCAATTATAAAAACTCATAATTTACATTTAGTATTTCAATTTATGTAATATTCTATCAGATCTACCGAGCGATGAGGTCACATATCACTCATAAAATACACACTTTAGTATCAACCATTCTTATTCAATTTGCTTTGAAGGACACGCTTTGGGTCTACAAAATCGTTACACAATTAGTAAAGTGGAGTGCTTCCTACGTTAAATGTGTCGACAATAGGAGGAGCCGGTTCGCAAGGTTCAAAATTGTTGCGTTACGTAGTAAAAGGATGTTCCCTCAATATCGTTTTTTGGGATTATCGAACACACTGATACAGCAATTACACGCGAATAGCATACCATTCAGGCGTTTCAACTCAAATGCAAATGAGAGCATTATGTTGTGATAGTGTACATTATCGGAAATGCCGCCCGAATGTTGTTGAATGTCCACCGTCAGTGGAAACAAGATTAATCGGCAAGGAGCTATGGTTTGATGGTTGATTATAACGATTATTACACCTTCCAACAAATGGATAATGTTTGCTATTGTTATGAACTATGTTCCTAATCAAATAACAAAAATGTTTACATGCGTTATGCAGTATTGTAATACATTTGATTAGTTCGGGGAATGCTTCTGCTATGCAGCTAATGCAAACATTCTCTAGCCATGCTGTCACGTTCTGTTTGAACTGATGATTCGTAATCATAATTAGTACAGTACGTAGAAAACACATGGTTAGACAACTTACTGCTGTGGTTTCGGCTATGATTGTTCACAGGAAATTTAATTAGCTTCTAATTACTTTAATGCCGTAAAACATATCTTTTAAATAAGCCTTTAACTGAACTGGACTTAAACTTGTTGTGGATTCGTTGTACAAAAAATGGAAACTTAGGACATTAAATTTATCCTTAACAGCCGTGATTAAACCCCTACATAAAGTTGTCTCTAGCATCATCTAATACTCTTTAAAATGTCAACATACGGTTAAACGCAACCGATACTTAAAGTAACTCTATCATTCCCATAAAAGCTTATTTTAATACACCGTTTCCCATAAACGAGATATCGTTTCGACCGTAGCCCAACCGAAACGTGGTCGACATCGCAAGCAAAACACACACACTAACCGAAACCATATGCACCTGCATGCTGGCTAAATTGCATCCCCGAAACGATATCGCATCTAAACGGGCATGGTGCATAGCGTCAAAAGTCAAACCCATGTCTCTATGTGTGTGTGTGTGTTGGCGTTGGGAAATTTTTGGTGTGCAGCACAGGGAGTGGAAACGAAAACCTGGAGCCCGAAAAAATAAACTACCAGTGATGAGATCTTTTTCGCCGTGTCGGTGATGCTCGAAAACGAAAAACAGCGCTATAACCGTTAACGGTATCCCTTTCCACCGGGTTTTTGTACGTTGCATCCTGTCGGGCACGTACGTCGCTTGCATAGCCGTACTAACTCCCTACGTACGCTAGACTGCACCAAATAAAGATACGTCTGCAGTATGAAGTAGACGAGCGCAATTTATAGAGACCGTTCGCGCTGCCCAGAGTTCAGCACTTCAATAACCCCGTGTACCGGCGGGTACGTTATTGCTTACCGGCCAAGCTATCCGGTCCACTGAAAGGGAACGTGTTCTGGAGCGATGCTGCTACAGTTGCTACTCCACCGTGCCTGGCAGTGCCTTTTCGCGCCAGCAGCAATGTTTTCCAATCACCACAGAAGGTAAGCTTTCAATTACCCTTCCGAAAACCTTTTGGCGCTACATAATTGAGCAATTAGACCAGACCAGGGAGCATCTGGTGTAAAGTTTGGTTCTGGGTGTTTTTTTTTTCTCTTTGCTTGGGCTTTGCCGCAAAAAGCCATCTCATTATGCACAGCTCCATCGTTGCAGCGTTTGACAGGCAGTGGGATGTTGTAAGAACAGACGAATAAATTCCTTTCCCTGCAGTGTTATGCCAGCTATGCACAATGGTACATTAATTTTAATGCATCGAATCGCTGAACACGCTCCAAACACGAAAGTTGCACCTTTCGCTAAAGAAATTAACCTTTCCGCATGAAAACCACTGATAAATTGGGTGATACTACCATTCTACTGACGCTGGAGTTTGAGGCGAAAACGGTTTCACGCCTCAAAGTATGCAATGTGCAAGACACAGCTATTGCATGAATATTTAAACTGCTCGACTTCGTTTCGGAATCGTTTTGTTTTGATTTCATTCTCTTTTCTATGTCACTATTCTTTGTTATGAATTTATTAGTAAAATGTTTCTTAACTTTACACAGGTAAAATGCAGTTTTACATTTTCAAGCACAACCAATTCGACATTACTCGCATTACAAACATAATAAGCAATATGGCAATACTCACTCGATAAACGGAGCGAATGTTTGGATCAATCTTATCCAACAGTGCAATTTTGTAAACTCACTCCTCTGTTACCCACTCACACACAAACACACAGCTTAGCAATATAATTATAATACAATTGAATCGTTCGATTGGCCATCGTCAAGAGTGTACTGGCGCTGTGTACTGTAGTTTCTGCTGGCAGGCAAAATACTCTTGCTCACGTGTCCCTATCACCTTCCAGCTGACGCTCACATTCAGTCTTAACTGGGCTTATTTATACTGTGGCTGTGTCGGTGCCCTCTTCACCATTTGTTTGAGTGGTAGCGACTGTCCCTCCCTTACGGTTATCACCCGCATCAACTTCATAGGCCATTGACTCGTTCGAACCTTCGACCACTTGAGCGGTACTGAGCTCCGTGCCGGAACTTACTGCTGGCAATGGGTTCATTTGTATGACTTCGCTACCGTCCGGTTCGACCGTACCATCAGTTCGTGGCCGATCAACCACTTCCGTCAGTAATGGCACATTGGTGGCATCTTCCTGTGACAACGTGTCGCAACACGTCCGGCTAGCACACTGGGCTATGGTTCGACACTGGATCAAACAACCCTCCATCCCGTTGCCAAGGGTACGACTTTCGTCCTTCGTCTTGAACTCGGGCTGAATAGTGACCTGATTAATGCCCTGCTCGTGGAAGAACTCGATCACATCGCTGTGGATCTTAAGGTACACCTGAAACCGGTTGAAGAATTGATCAGTAATGTTGTCCTAAAGTGTCTACTGCGCGATGACCTACCTTAGGATTTTCAAATATAATGTGCACCGTTGAGACGTACTGATTCCCGCTCAGCTGCCAAATGTGAAGATCATGCACACTGACAATATCCCGGAAGCCCTCCAGAAGTGTTTTCTTGAAGATTTCTATGTCGATCGTATCGGGAATAGTCTGGAGCAAGATCATTCCCGATTCTTTCACTGTGGAATATGGAGAATATGGAGATAGGTCTGTTACCAAAATGTCGCACTTCCAATGACTTCTGGACATTACTTACTGTACGGATAACTTAGAGTTAGTAGAATAATACAAGAAACAATCGAAAGAGCTGGATCCACAAACTTGGCCGTCTCTTCCGTTGTGTAGTACACGATTAACGAGCAAATAATGACCATCACAGTACCTGTAACATAAAACAATTAGTATCAGGAAGTTCTTGGAGTGGATATGTTATCAGATATCTTACTGCAAATATCACGCATCAGCTCACGCACACTCTGACGCTTCGATTGGTCCCGCAGTTGGGAAGGTGAGACTTGTTTCCTCGAGCCAGAAAGGCGTCGATCACCCTTCCGAACACCTTCCCCGGTGATGACGTGATCCAAGATCACATTTCCGCTCGAAGTAATATACAGGAAGCTTCCCTGGTGATACGTATAACCCCCGATCAAGAGATAGCAGAACCCGTTCAGTATCAAACCCATCGCACCGAGCACGAGTATGTGAGCCGGGAAATGCATCGCATCCTGATGATGGATATGCGACAATGTCTGCAATGCTTCAATGATCGCCGAAAAACAAAACGACGCCATAAAGATGCACACCACCAGCATCGTGAGGATGTCGATGCGTGTCCAGCCGAATGTATTCTTCAGTGTGCTCTCCCTCGCCTGACGTGCTTTCACCTTTACATTATTCTTGATCTCCAGGGCAGACTCTTCACCTTTACCGGCACCCTCCGAGCTGATCTTGCTGCCATCGGTCGTGCCCTGGCTGACTTCCGTGAACTTTTCCAATCCATCGACTGTTGCTAGCTGTTGCGAGACCGAGCGTGCTTCCTGCTTCAATGAACAACCTTCCCGTCCAGACTGTATGGCACTTTTCTGTCCAAAACAGAGAAAAAAAAAGAAATCAAATTAACCAACACGTTCCAGACACTACAAGTGCGTAGTTCAAGTGCCATTATCGGCTCCCACTATGGCAGTACAATAGACAATTAATATTTAGCACAGTCGGCGTAGTTGCTATGCTGTAATGAGGGTCGTAATCTCGTTGCGTAAGCCTGACACCGATAACGGTTGGTAAGCAATATCTGGTGGGCGATAACTTTTCCCAAAGAGGCTCCAATCATAGATCAATCAACACCCTCGGAAGCGCCAGCATAAGTAATGTACTTGTGACAGAATGATTGTTTAATGAGTGCTAATGGATTTCAAATCGCTTAGCAACCAAAGAAACAACCAGGAACTTCTGTCGATAGCTGAAGGTCAAGTGTGGTCAATTGCATCCAATCAAGGGTTTTTCTTATTTTAGTATAATAATATTTAATGTTTATATTTTATGAATTACGCATTGGAAAAAGTGTTTAAAAAAACGTTTTAAATCATTTTAGTTGACTTTTAAGTGCTGTCTACCTTGGAATTAGATAATTTAATCTAAACCCAATAGTTCCGAATTTGAGAAAGAAAATAATTCGTAACAAATAGGGGATGCTGTAAAGATAATTAAAAAGTGAATAACAAATTAAAAACAAATACCAAAATTACTAAACTAGTCCTAAAACTTTCAACAATTTCAAATTTGTTCAAAAAGATGTTGGAGAAAAGAGTAACAGCACTTCAAAAAATTACAAACAGAATAAGCAACTCTCTAGGGCTATTATTTCACATCACCCTTCCTTAACGCCTGAATGTTATGCAATGTGCCTTACAATATATGTTTCTTTTCCATAGCTACTATTATTCGCTTTGTTTTCCAATGTGTGTTACTGAAATTCTTCTCCTGGTTTCTAGTGTGTCGCTTTCCTGCCTGCCCATTCAATGTAGAAATGGGGTTTTGTACTGCGGGAAGCAAAACAAAGCCACCGCACTGATAATGGGCACATAATTTCTATCGCTTCAAGTGCCACTAATGCACGGATAGTAAGGAAAAGTGGAATCGGAATACAAAAAAACAAAAAACACATAGTTGAGATGAGAGTGCACAAATGCACTCTCCCGTTGCACTGCAGGGTGGAAAATGATTGCCATACTTCTCAGCTACGATGCGTTTCATTGTGCGAGTCGACAAATGCAAACAAATGCCACGTGCAGGCTGCCCATGCCACCGTGGGCCTGAAAGCGAAAGTCGGGTGGGTGCGCGGATGCGTTAACTGGCAAGCCCAACGAGCTCGAATGCCTTCTGATTGCATACTACATTTATTAGCATGGTTAGGAGATTTCAATGTGTTTGTACGTTTTTTTTTTCTCCTCTTGATACTCTTCCATGATTTACATTGTGATTAGCGTGTCCGGCAAATGCCAGTCAGGTCGGGAACTGGTTCCAATTGGACCACATCAATTATTCCACCCATCGCTGAAGGTGAACATCTGCCTTAATTGCTAATGCAGCACCAGCAACCGTCGCCGGCGTCTTATCGGTCGTATTCGATCGTAAATTTAATCAGTCACTCGAAGTGTCAATAATGTCATAACGAACTATCGCGGTAAGGTGCTTTGCTAGAGCACGTAATGGGATAAGCAAACCGAACCATTGGAACCGAAAATGAATATTTAATCAAGAAAATCCATTCAATGCATTCAATCGGAGCTTTAAGTTGTTAAACATCAGATATTGGAGAAGTTGGAACACACTCACCTTAATCGTCAAAATGCACCCCGTAAGGGCAATGATGTTGCACAGCATATGATAGGAGGCGACGAGCAGTACCAGCGAGTGGGAAACATGGCTCAGAAATAGCTGCACCAGAAAGTAGACGGACGAAAGGGCCAACACTATGTAGAGTTGCACTGGCTGCAACCGGTAGATCCATTCCTTCATCGGCATTTTACACGCACTTTAGACAAACTCACACTCACAAACACTACCACTTGTTCCGGCACCTCTTCATTAGTTCTAAAATGAAAAATTTAAAAATTTCGGTTAAAATAAAAAGAAGGAATTTATTTCTTCCCCAAAAATACGCCAGTTACTCCCAAAGACGAACAAACAAATATCGCGTGCAAAAGTCGCTTCAATCACACTGCTCAGCTTGAAGTCGGCTTAATGAAGCATCCATAAATCAGAATTATATTCCGCGAAAATTCTTCACCTTTTACAAGAACGACCCTTCACCGCAGGGTTCCTGAGGGTTTTATTTTAATTGTGTGACTTTTTTTTCTTGCTTCCTAAGAAACCAAACCTGTTTCAAATCTCACTCGTGCATTTGTGCTTTTTTGTGGCTGTTTTATATTTTTTTCTGATGCGTAAACTCCATTCTCAGAAGGTGGGAGTACATTTGCGCACAATCGTTTTGGAATAAGTTTGTGGCTCTATTTAAAGTTCAAAGTTACCAATAAATGTGTGCTAAATGGGGGTGGTTTGAAACTTTACCCTCATCAAACATAATCCAAACATTCCGACCGGCAAACCAACCGGACAGCGAAAAACTATGCAAGATCATCAGACTAAACATTTTATTTGCATGCCACCCAACAGTGGGGTAAATATGATTTTTTAATTCTTTTTTTTTTTTTTGATGAATTTTGATTGTTTGGAAACTGCTGTGTAAACAATAAGCTGTAACCGAACACATGTGTTGTTCCGTCCACAAACTCAATATCGACGTTATTAAACTCACTCTCACACAACAAAAAGACCAATGACTACACTGCGGAAAAGCCAGTCTAGCCAATGCTTAATGAAGCAACTAACCACACCAGAACACTTCTGAACCTTGTCAACCAGCACAACGTGACTTGCGTGCAGCTCACCAGGGGGCTATGCCTGATTTTGACGAGCTCGCACAACGGATAACGATCGTTAGCGCGGTCGGATTATCGACAATAAATAGGCATGCGTGTGTGACGCTTTAAGGGCTGTTTCGTTAGCTTCCAACTATCCGACACAATAGCTCAATTGAATAAACGCTTCCCCCGCTTTTGGGGAGGAGGGGGGCTTTGGGTACGCACACAGAACGCTCGGAAAGAGACTGCCACCCGAGTGCAATCCACTTTCGCTAATCGTGTACGACATGCTCACCGGCGCGTAAACAACCGTTTGATAAGATCGCGAACGGTTTTTGCCAAGACAAATTTGCTTCAACCGAGAGTGCATAAGTCAACTGGAACGGCAGGTTGAAAATGTACATCGAAGATGACACACATTTACTGCGTGGATAACAGGTAAGCGGGCAGGTGTATTTAAATATAAGCAATAAAAAAAAGGAAATTGTGCTATAAAATAATATTTGCATAATTTGAATGTTACCTTTTCACCCTGTTATTGACACGCCACCATTGCAATAGCAACACTAACCATGGCCTAGAACGTGATATCTCTTGGCTTTTGTTGTCACAACCGAACAAATTACCACCAATATACCGTTCACTTTGTTATCATTTTAACTGTCTCCACTACCGCACATGCCGGGTGGATTAATTTATGACTTGAAAATCAAATTCTGACGGTTTGTAACGATGGGGACAAGCGTCTTATCACACCCGCAGAGCAGAACGTACCAGCCAGCGAGACAGGATTGGTACCGTGTGTTATGTTTACACCGGGTCTTTGAGGTGATAGAGCCCATCTTGTACACGCCGGAGATGCACACAGCACACAATTGTGACGCTAATCTAACCGTAACACAATGTCAGAAACGCTAGATTAAGTAGAAACCGAGCGGGTTGCTGGTGGGAGAGTTTTAATTTGTTGTATTTGCAAAGCAGGAAAAAAGAAACCAGCTTCTTGTGGTACGGAATGGTAAGCTCGTGGTAATCTCGTTGTCATTGAGAGTATTGATAAGACGCTACTATCATTGTGCTAAATGACACGAACGTAATATTGCAATCCATATGATCGTACGAAAATAAACCACTGGAACTGCCATGTTCTTCGATGTTTTCATTCAATTTGTATTGTAAGAATATTTTCAAAGGGAAAAGCTTTATTTTGTGGAGTGGTTTGCTCGCAAGAAGAGTTTAAGCTGAGTTTAAGCTGAATGATCTTTATCCTTATTTGAAATAAATATGTTGAGTCTTGCCGATTCAGATTCTTGATGCTGAGTATTGACAATTGAGACTATAAGGAAGCTTCAAGAATCTTCAAAGAACCGTGATTTAAGGCTTCCTTATTTGAGATCTGATTGAATATGTTTTAAGTACAGAAAAAAATGTCTCAAGTGAAGAAAGAATTATCTTCCAACTTAATCTGATTTGTAACCTACAATAAGGCGAAGCTATGCTATAATTAGCAATAAGGCCTTGGGAGTCCGATACAAAAACAATATAAATATCCCAAATTCTGTACCCCTGACTTTATATAAAAAGGATTTTGACATAAGCTTGGAAACAAATACAGTGAATCCAAAAAGTATTCGTCTACCTGACTATTCTGCACTGAAAGACGAATTGACGCCGTAGCGGCCATCGGAACATAAAATTAACGATAGGGATTGATAGTAGCACAATCAATTCATACTTTTTGTCCAACTCCAGTTCTTAGAAAAGTTAATTACCAGCAAGGCCAAAACTCAAAGACACATTTTTTCAATGCGTGAAAAGTATTCGTCTATATGACTTTTGACACATCCTGGGCAATGGAAACGCACCAAATCGTGTACTTACTAAGGTAGTACTTAGTAAAAAGTGAAAATAACACATTTCATCATAATTTTACTGATCAAGTTGCACCCAGAACGGGTAATGTGCCGCTAAGGCCAAGAAGGACTAAACCATGAACCATGATGAATAAAAAAATGGTCTAGGCCTCCATTACCAGGGCAAATTATTTTGGGAAATTTAAATGCATCTGAAAATACCCTGTTCTGTCGATCAACCTATGTTTGGCCAATTCAGGGTCACTATTTCAATGCGAATCTAATAGTGAAGCGCTAATTCGTCTTTTAGTGCAGAATAGTCAGGTAGACGAATACTTTTTGGACTCACTGTAACAATAAGCTTAGAAATTCTTAGAGTAAAGCTTAGAAGAATCGCCTAAAAAGTCATAAGACATTTCATTTTTGATTTTTATCAATGACTATTATCAAAATATTCATCAAGAAGAACACTAATCCGAGTTTCTATTCACTCTATTTCAAACTTCTACTAAGCCACCCTGTAGTAGGTAATAAGATAATCGTATAATTGCTGGAGATAATTAATCCTCATCATGCCATCAACACCAACGACGAAAATTTAATAAATATGAGTCTG
>AXCM01007289.1:0-13690 GCA_000473375.1 Anopheles culicifacies
TTTTTTATTGCAACAATGTAAAGGATGACTTGCAGCATGCTACTAAGCAGTTGATTTTCCCATTGGTGTCATAAAATTGAAGCTCATAGAAATTCTTTCAAGGTTGTAGAAATTGTAGAAAAAGCAATAAACCAAAACGCTCCCCAATTCCCTCATAATCAGTCTTGTTTGCAGCCGAGTTACGATTAGAGGATTAAATCTTAATTGCCAGGATGTGCCTGGTACGATTGAATGCCATTTCTACATCGCGGACTATTTATGACCCTAACGCTGAAGAAATCATACATTTATCGATAATTTCACCCATATGGCGTGGAAAAAACTGGACAAACTGGTGGGGTATGTTGGTTCGGTTTCGCATTCCTACACAAGCACACACGGGTGTACAAGATAAGATATCATCGTCCTTATCGTTTGACAAGCGGAAGGTAAAAATTAACGTAAACGTTCAAAAAAGAGGCAAGTGACAAAGTAATCTCACACACTTCTCCAACAAGCAAGGCTTTTCAAGCATACAACAAACTACGATGAGAACACACGATCGTGGTCTTCTGCACTGCGAAACGAATCGTTTGAATGCAATGTTTACACTCTGCACAACAATCGACCGTAATGGACATCATTGTTACAAACGCATCATCAACAATGTAAGTGGTCAAAGCTCAGCCAGAAAAAAACTGCTCATTAAGAGGACCCCCCCTTCGTGTGAAATGGGCTACACAGCAATACAGAATTTATTGATGACCACAGGTGAAGGGTAGCAAATAAAAACAAAAAGTGGCAAACACAAAAATGTGCATGTCACCTAATGATGAGCCGCGTCGAACAATAAACAACCACCCGTACGACTGATTGACAGGCCTAGGCCCCGGTCGTGCCCGCGGATCGCACACACGCAACACGCAGCGGGAACGATATACAACGGCATACAGGCACTTCCAATTTCCAGCCGAAGGAAAATAGATACAATGTGCGTGGCGACCCGTCGTCATCGCTAAAAATATCGTCACGACCCCGGCCAAAGTCTGGCGACGCACAGGCGGATTAGAACGGGCGTGCGAAAATCGGTAAGATATCGCCGCCGAGGGGCGATTGTGGGTGGGCAGCGGCAGGCCGGGCGGCCAGTGAAATCGAAACCGATTCCAATTCCGGGGTGGGTGACGATTGATTAGGGAAAGCGGCGGGGAGGGCGTGTGATTAGCATGGGGTCATTATTTATTTGGCGCTTCGATAAAGCTCGCCGAGCCGGCACAAGGCGTGGTAGGGATTTTACATTTTATCGGTGCTTGATTATGAATTGGCTTATCCAAAGCTATGGTAAATGGGTGTTAATATAATTTGATCCAAGAAAAGTGGGGCAGTTTTGATGGGTTTCTTTGACCAAATTCATCATGCATCACTTTCAAGTACATTTCTCCCATGCTTAGAATAGACTATTATTGGATCATATTTTCGAATTAAAAATTTATTGAATAACATACATGTTTGAAATAATTTTTTTAGATCCTTGAATATTTTTAATAACACCGATTGCGGCTCATTAAAAAAATCCTAATCCAAATTTTCTAATTGTCTAAACCTACACACGTCCCAAGAATAACACGTGTCGGTAAAGCAGATAAACACCAAGACACATCTAAACACTAAACCCGCCTCGAAGCTAAGGAATCCGTTTTATGAGTGTCCACTTACCTTTGGCATAGCTCCGATCGCTGATAGTAGGGAACAGCAGCAGGATCATGACAGCAGAAGCGGTTAGCACCGACAACTGATGCAGCCGCCGACTCTTCTGCCTTCTTCGTCTTCTCGACGCGGCCGGCACCGCGTGCCCCGTACCCTCCGACCCGTCCGCAATGTTCCACATCGTTCCGGCACCGGTGGTTGCTCTACGTTTTTCCACTTTACGATCAATCACGATCGTCGCTATGGTAATGCTTGCGATCTGCGTCATTGGGAATTTGCTCCGGTTCACGGTTGCTGGCTCCATACCGCCGGCGGCCATCGGCGACCGGAAACGAACCACGGCAACGGCGGCGAAGACGTTTCGAACTCGCGATCGCGGTAGCAGCAGCAGCACCGACAATTTTTGCTCATCAGAAAAGATTAGCACTTTTATTTATTTTTATTCGTCTCCTCTGTTTTTTGCTTCGCCCACCCCATCTACCTAGCGGTGTGTAAGTGTGTGTTTCTTCTTTTTTATCCCCTTCTTTTGCTTTGGCGTGCCTATATCACTGTAGTGGGCTTATTTATTACCTCTTTTTTGTATTATTTCTTTTAAGATTTGTTATGCTCTTTGCACGGTCAACACTTGGACGGCTTCCAAAACCGAACGCTTTTATTTCGCTTATTTTGGAAATCAGTATAGCAGCATCATGATCAATCTGCTCGCGAGCTGCTTCCGCATGTGGGCAATTCTATCCAACTTAATTACATCTCACTTTTCACACACACATACACTACACTGCGGCTGCGGCAAACATACTCACTGCACTTCATTAACGCGTTAACTAAACTTCTGTCGAATAAGGAACAAAATAATCACACGTTAATTATTATTTAACTTTTGTTGTAACAAATCTTACATTCACTATCACATTTCTAAGCTTGCCAGTCACAGACACAACAAAGCGGCAACCTCCACCAAAAGGATGTGTTTCCGGGAGGATTTCCCCGCATTTTTGACACTTTTTGCTATTTCGAACTGATCACATTACTCACTTCCGAATTTGCTCAAGTGAGATATTTATCTCACCACCAATATTTCTCACTTGCCATTAGTTCAATCCAATCATCAACGTTACACGCACTATCTTAGGACATGGTCGATTTTATGCGAAAAAAAACCTTCTAGTTTTAGCCACATCGAACTGCCATGCATACATGCACGTGCGTGCACACACAATCAAACAGATTCATCCCGGAACAGGATGAAAATAAACGTGTGAGCTGATTACGTGGTTGGCTGCGGCAATGTGTATTGTTTGCTCACTTGTACGTGTCTCACCCAAAAAAGGGATTTTCACGGCCCACTATTAATCTTCCAACTTTCGATTTACTACACGCACGCACACAGATGCACACAGATGCAAAAATGGTTGCAATCCAATCGTTACCCAATCGTTCCCCAGCGGAATGCGTTTGTTCGGGAAATGCTACGTTCTTTCTTATAGCTTTGTATTTAGTTTTCATTCTTTAGAAACAACTCAAGATATAAAATTCTAGAAAACTTCTAAAACCATTTTCAATAAAAATATACATTTCCCAGCGGGAAGCGAAAAGGTCGTTTTCTGCCGAAAATGTGCGTGGTTCACAATTCGTTGGTCCTCGCATTCTCGCGGGCAGCAAAACACTAACACGCCACCATCGGTACAGTCTTGAGTATCCTTCGAACTTCCTTCACCCAACAACGCCAACAACAATACCGATAGTTGATGCGGACGGAAGGAAAAAAAATAGAACCGGAGACGGAAAACCCGGAGCGCTGTTTCGTGTCGTGTTCCGGTCCCAAAATTTCATTCACACCTTTCACTTCTCTGTCCTTTGGAGCCACGCACAGGGACGACCAGCAGTAGCAGCAGCAGCAGCAGCGGCAGACAGAGGACTCAACACTAACACACATGCGCGAACCCTACGCTGATGATGTATCCTTTTTCTTCCACTGTGGATGAGGAGGGGGGGATACCGGGTTGCTTTTTGTCGCTTTGCATGTATGTGTATACGTTCAAAAGAGGGGTGGAGAGTCTATAAACACACACATACTAATAAAGCAAAGGAATAAAACAGAATAGGAAGCACCGGAAAAGGGGGGGAAATCGCAAGTGTGCCGGGTGCGGAAGTATTTTGCCACAAGATCTTCCCCTGTAGTAAGTCTTCTGAGAAAAGAAAAATACTAGCAGAAGAATATCGGTTCAGTTTTCAACGCAAACTGTTCTACCAACGACCTGACCTTTTCCCCGGCGAAAATTGCTTGTTCTATGTTATTTACCACCCCAAAAACGATACCATTCTCACACACATCTCGAAACCGGTGGACGCACACAAGCGCGAGCTGAACGTATCACACAGGGAGCTGAACGCACCAGAAGAAAATTATCCAAATTCATAGCGTAGGAAACGCAAAAGACAGGGGGCCGAGAAAGGGCAGTACTTCCACCGAAAAAAGCGCGTTTTCCCTCGCGCCCTCTACACCGGGATGGCACGGGAAACGCGGAATGCCAAATGGTATGCGTGCGTACAAAATTCCATCTCTATTGCTGCTGTTGCGGCCTAGTCCTCCTACTTTGCTAGTGTATGTGCACATGTTCTGCACACAGTTTCGATTACTTTTTGTTCACAACGATGCCGAAATTTCCTTCACGCTAGGAAACGGAATGCAATATTTCCTCATAAAAATCTGGAATTGTTTCCTCACTTTTCTTATCATCCCAGTTCCCTAAAACACAAACGAAAGGGAAAAAGTACAACAATCTTGCAATTACGCGCATAATTATCAACGAAAAGACTCACTAATTTGTCAGAGGTTGCTACAATCTTTTTGGCAATGTACACCAACACAATGCTTCTTAAACTCACAATTAACACTATTTTGGGGATATTTCTGTTGAAAATTTTGTAATTCCAAACCACCACTGTAAACATTGGCCAAAGAATTAATTCTTTGCACACATCCCATCATCATGGGCAACACACAACACCGGGGGACGAGGAAATATGCAATCTTCCGCAAGATGGGCACGCGCGCACACTCACACACACCAATCACTCACAGGCACGGACACGTTCAAAAGAAATACCACACAACTCTTTACCAAAAACGATTGCGAAAATAATAAACTCTTTGACCCGCACACAACGTTTTCTCCAACACACAGCTAAGAACCGAACACAGTATGCACTCGAAACACCCCCGACACTAACCTCCAACAATGAAACGCACTATCTCACCATATCATCATCATCATTGAGCAACATCTATACAGCGTTGCCCTCCAAATTCCGGTGGAAATCGATGTGCATCGCGAAAAAACAACAGTTTCCTTCAGCTATTTGCGCAAAGCCACTTTCCACGGCAGGCAACGGTTAGAGGGTTTACGATTTTACCATGACATTTCACCGATTACACCGATAAATAGGAAGAACGTTCCCGTTTTCTTCTGCCGTACGAAAGATGGAAACGCTTTTCTACATCTCCGTTTTGTGCTGATGCTGGTTTTGCTCACTTTAGGTGCTATTGTGCTGCTTCATTTGCGATTCTTACACTGGATTCTGTAAACGCAATTTCACCTCACGGCACACCAAACGATGGAAAGAATGTTGTTTCACTTCATCCATACAGCCAGCACACACATGCACGGTGCAACCGCACGCAACAACGAATCGGAAAACAATAGAAAAAATGCCTCCCAATTTCACCGAAAGGCAAATTTGTGTGGCGTTTTTTTTTTGCACTAGGATTTGTTTTTTATCATCTCGATGTGTCAAATCGTCATCATGTTCGAAAACAAGCGAGACGACCTGATTCGATTAGAAAGAGAAGCAGACTGCACAGATGTTCGAACGTTTTATTTTCTTGTGTATCGCTTGTAAATTTCTAAATTTAAATATTTACTAAATAAAATACATTTTTGACGATCTACTGAATTATTATTTTAAGTTCTTAACCAAAAATTCTGTTTTTTGAAAATCGAAACAGAAAAACACAGAGAACGATCAAAACGCAGTACTCAATCACAGCATCTAAACTCAATCGCACGGTGCTAGCCAAAACTAGAGGAAAAATAAAAAGAATCACGCGAACGAAGCAGTGGAAACAGCCAGTCGACCACACTCTGTTCTTTGCCGGAAAGAAAATTAGTTTTTCATTTCCTCAAACAGCGTGACTCAGTTCGTTTTTCGTTTTTGGTATGTGAATATTTCCCTACTTGCCCACACCCTGTTTGATGGTGTCATAAATAGTATCTTTTTCAAGTTGTTTAATTCATACTGTTGCCTCCTGCCTTGTAGTGTGCCTGTAGCGGAGAAAATCATCCAAGATGATGTCCTTACCGGGAACGTTTGCCTGTGACGAATACGGGCGTCCGTTTATCGTGCTCCGCGATCAGGAGAACCAGAAGCGGCTTACCGGCAATGAAGCCATTAAGGTAATCTTCCCCTCGGTTCACTCTTCGAATCGCTTGCAGTGATTCATCCCGTGACCAAAACTACCCAAATTGGACATGCTGTTGTTTGGGCAGGAATAGTCCTTTTTCCTGCACAAATACACATGGTGTTGAATTTTTCAGTGGTATCTGTTGAACTACTCCCAGGAGTGGCAAATATGTGATCGATTTCTTTGTGAAATTCCCGTTTCGATACACAGCCGGAATACCGCACCAAACCTAACCTCACTTTGTTTTCTCTCGTTCAACCTACGCACCCTGTGTGTTCTATCCCCGTAGAGTCATATCTTGGCAGCGAAGCAGATTGCCTCCATCATTCGTTCATCGCTCGGACCGAAGGGTCTGGACAAGATGATGGTCAGTGGCGACGGTGAGGTCATGGTCACGAATGACGGTGCCACCATTATGAAGGAGATGGATGTGGATCACGAAATTGCCAAGCTGATGGTGCAGCTCAGTCAATCACAAGACGATGAAATTGGCGATGGTACGACCGGGGTGGTCGTGCTGGCAGGTGCTTTGCTTGAGCAAGCCGAATCCCTGCTCGACCGCGGCATTCATCCTATTCGTATTGCGGATGGGTTCGAGCTAGCGGCACAGTGTGCTGTAAAGCATCTGGACACGATCGCACAACCCTTTCCGGTGTCGCGCGATAACAAGGAACCGTTGATCCGGATCGCCATGACCACGCTCGGAAGCAAGATCGTGAACAAGTGTCACCGACAGATGGCGGAAATTGCTGTCGATGCCGTGCTGACTGTGGCCGACCTGGAGAAGAAGGACGTAAATTTCGAGCTGATCAAGCTGGAGTGTAAGGTGGGTGGAAGGATGGAGGACACCTGTCTGGTGAAGGGTGTGGTAGTGGACAAAACGATGAGCCACTCGCAGATGCCTACCGAGCTGAAGGACGTGAAGCTGGCGATTCTCACCTGCCCGTTCGAGCCACCGAAGCCTAAGACCAAGCATAAGCTTGATGTGACCTCGGCGGAAGATTACCGCAAATTGCGCGAGTACGAGCAGGAGAAATTCCTGGAAATGGTCAAGCAGGTTAAGGATGCAGGTGCAACATTGGCCATCTGCCAGTGGGGCTTCGATGACGAGGCGAACCATTTACTGCTGCAGCAGCAACTGCCCGCCGTCCGTTGGGTTGGTGGACCGGAAATCGAGCTGATTGCTATTGCCACCGGTGGTAGGATTGTGCCGAGATTTGAAGAGCTTACTCCGGATAAGCTAGGCAAGGCTGGTGTCGTAAGGGAGCTCAGCTTCGGTACGACCAAGAACAAGATGCTGGTGATTGAGGACTGTCTGAACACGCGCGCCGTAACGGTGTTGATCCGTGGTGGCAATCGTATGATTACGGAGGAAGCGAAGCGTTCCATTCACGATGCGCTTTGTGTCGTCCGTTCGTTGATTCGTGATTCGCGTATCGTGTACGGTGGTGGTGCGGCAGAAATCAGTTGCTCCCTTGCGGTGGCCCGTGAAGCCGATCAGTTGTCCACCCTGGAACAGTATGCGTTCCGTTCGTTCAGTGTCGCGCTTGAGTCGATCCCATTGGCTCTGGCAGAGAACAGTGGCCTTTCGCCGATCGAAACACTGTCCGAGCTGAAGGCACGCCAGGGAACGGAGAACAGTTCCACATTAGGTGTGGACTGCATGTGGACGGGCAATTCCGACATGAAGGATCACCACGTGATCGAATCACTGCACTCGAAGAAACAGCAGATCGTACTCGCAACCCAGCTTGTAAAGATGATTCTGAAGATCGATGATGTGCGAACCCCTGCTGATCGTTAAGCTCGAAGGGAAGGAGAGATAATTCCTTATGTATTTGCACGCATCATTGCTACGTATGATAGGTTCTTTCATTCACTAACATAAACCATTTGGGAGCTCAAAGAGCATTCTTTTCTTTTCCTTTGAGTTGGCATCAGGCACATTTCATTTAGAGATGAGCCTGCCATGCACAATTCCCACATGGTCAAATCACACATATGCACCCGCGCTAAAAGATCAATAAACACGGTCGCTATCGATCGGATTAATGAAACGATTTAACACTTAAGTGCTTTCTTAATGCTCGTTTAAACAATAAACGGAAATGTTTCCATACCAATCACAACACGAATACTGCTTACTGAAATAAGAAATAGTTAAATACACAATTCAGTAGTACAATACCGGGTCTTGTAAATGTCCTATGTAAACATGCTTTCAACGGTCATTTTGAAAACTGCCCTAGATCAAAATTAGAATCGTTTCAAAGCAGCGAGACGCACAAAAAACAACATAAAATTAGTTCATACCACGCTGTAGTAGTTTCCAAACGTAATTCTAGTTTGAACTGAAATTATTAAGAACCCTTCCCTGCAATGTATTTAAAAATATCTATAAAAACACGAGTAAAATGATTATTTAATTCTATAGAGGATGTCCGATTGATCGCCATTTGTGCCAACAGCTGTCATTCAACGTCATCGCAAACAGCAAGATGATCATTGCGAGAGGTTGGTCCATGTTTCCAACAAACATTGAACAAAAGAAGAAAAACAACAGACAAACAAACCTTAATTTCGTTGATTTTTCAGGTACAAATCTTGCAGTTTTGATTGTGAAAATATTCTTTTGAATCATTTATCAACTATAAACATTAAAAACCCCGTGAATCTCGTCACAAACATGTTTATTGATAAATCAAACATTCGAAAGACTCTCCAACTGACAATTGGGGTGTACGTCAGTGGTACAGCATTGGATGCACCTCCCACCAGCGCTTACTTTGGAGAAAGTGGAAAGAAAAAGAAACGAAACCTCTTTTTTCTGCCTTCTCGTGTGTTTGCGTGGACTATTGCCAAAAATCGGTCTCGTTGCTGCAAAAAGCTCGTCTTTGGCTCAACATCCAGTTGCCCCGGGGCCGATTCGCGTTCAGGTGTCGAAGCACTAGCGAATGGTTGCATTTTGCACGGTGCCAGTGTGAAATAAACGCTCCGCACGGGCAAGTGTTACTGTTTCCGAGGTGGAATTCTCTCGGTCATCATCATCATCATCATCCGGTCATCTCGCATTGTGTGTAAGTGTGCGAATTGCATAGCTGCTGGTTGCGGGTCACATAAGATGTGCAAAAGTTCTTGCATGAATCGGAAGGTGCAGGAAGCCAAGCATGGAGATGTTTCCAGCTTGCCTGAGTTGGGGTTCCCCAGAAGACCGAACGTAGGGTGAGCAGTGCTGTGCGGCAGGAAAGTGAGCCCGCCCGGAGACCTTCCCTTCCGGAAGCAGGTTGGCCATGGTGAAGTCAGTTCGAAATGGATACGAAACACTCCAAATTAAGACACCTCATACGAGGTTCGGTGGAAAGAGTTGCTGTGCTGACGTGTGTGTTGGTATGCGCGCATGTGCGTGTGTGTTGGTGTGTCTGCTGGCTGTCAAAGCCTACTTGCGTGTCCAGCAGAGAGTGTGCGGTACGCTCAGAATGTTTGTTTCCATAAACCTACCCAAAACACCTCCCCAGGCACACAAGGGAAGGATCAATGAAGCATTCGTCTGTTGACCTCGGGGCTTGGGAAGTATTTCACCCTACAGTCGAAAAGTGGGAAAAATGAAAAGCCTTCCTTTTTGCAAACAAAAAATTGGAAATAAAACCTTCGTCCATCAGACGAATAGCTGTAACTAAATGGTGCGCAGAGTGCAATATCCTACCAACCGGCAAGGCGAGAACGTGCACCCAATCGAAGCCCACGATTAATGCTGCAAGACGACCCCGTTCCGATAATGTGCATAACGTGCTGCAAAAGTAAAAGCATACCCAGCGCAAAGGATTAGTGCGAAACACGGTGCGTGTTTGGGTGTATGTGTGTGTATTGTGTCTTCATTCTCTGGGTTTGTAGTTGTGTGCGAAACAAAGCGAACAAGTGTAAAGTGTGACAAAAAGGATGACACAGGTGCTGGTCCGCTTTTCTTTTTGGGGTGGTTCGGTGGTTCGTTGAGCGCTAATGAAAATTAAGTGACGCACAACCAAGCACCAAAAGCGGCCAATGCACCCTCGTGGAAGCTCTTGCCTTGCACGCGTAAACCATCTGCAGTTGGAAGTTGGAAGACAGGAACTTCTTCCTGTGCAGTGCGAATGTGCAGTGTGTATGTGTATGTAAAAACGAAAACAAATGGTTGCACTTTGTTGCGACGATCGAGAATTTATGATTTGTCATTTGATGTGCGAAACGTGTCACCTTCGGGGGGCTTACAATAAACGGGTGCGGATGGACAACAAGCGGAAGGGAACGCGTCAAACACGGGAGGGTTTCATTTCCAGAAGCGCACAGCTGCCTGACGTCATTTAGCGGTGGACGAAGAAGTTTCGAGTGTAAAATAAATATCATTTGGGAGGGAAGCTTACGAATATAGACAGAAGATGGTCATCCAATTATCACACGCATGGATGTGCGTCCATAGCACAGTCTGTTCAGTTGAAATTTGAACCCAGCTGTTGTGTGTACCGTCCATAATATGCGAGGGGAAAAGGGAAATATGTGCATGAGTATTGAAATTGTTCCGCTTTAACAATTGTACAATTGAATAATGTCAAGAGAACAGTTACATCAAGTCACGTGCCCGACCAAATCTCAGACTACACGTACACTGATGCTACTGGCCTCTGTTTGCTTCCAATTAAATGTGAAGTCTCTCGCATGGCCGAGGAATTACAGCAATGCGTTTAAAGCTCCAAGCACAAATTGATTTGCTTCATTGCTGTCGTTAAATTTCAATCAAACGCATCAAAGCCCAACCTCGGCCCAGCGAACTCAAAATGTCCCAGCATGTTCCTGCTTGCTGGGACAAACTCATATGAGACCAGATTAAAAGTTATATTAAAAAATGATTGAATTATATTTCTTATTTGATTCTAGAGTAAAGAAGTTTAGTTTAATCGTGTTAGCAACCTTCCGGCCTACTTAGTGACAGTACAAAGAAAAAACGAACAAGATCAACATCCCCATTCATGCGAGCGTCTTGGCCGGTGGTAACTTACGGTTCGTTTCGACTTATCGTTTCGCACCGGAATCACTCCCTTCCGGTGGCAAGCGTCCAATAGTGTTGCCGTATCACAGTGCCTCCGTTTCCTACGTTGTTATTATTTATTTTCTTGTATACGTGTGCGTGTGTGTGTGTCAGTGAAAGCTAGTAACAGAAATAACGGATCGGTTATATCGAGAAGTATTCCTACGGACCGCCTACTCCAGCCGTTTCCAGCTGCTGGCCTCCGCAAGGCTGGCCAGAGTCGCGAGAAGTCGTTCAACGCGAAACCCACCGGACATTAATCATCGTGCGAAAAGTTAGACACGGCTGCTGCAGGGCCCAAGTGCCAGGATGAATGCCTCCGATCATGGGTAAGTGGAGCACGTTGGGGGGGAGTTCATGTGGGTGGGTGTGTCTCTATCGGTGGATTGGGTTTCAGTTTAATTCCCACTCTGTGGTCGCGAATGCTCCATTTCGTACCATGGACCATTTGATTTAAAGCTGGCCCAGATTTGGTACCATTATACATTTTCTATAAATCGCGATCCGTATTTTCTGGAGGAAAGAGACCTTTTTGCACTATGTTTATGTCAGAGCGTTGAACCATTTCCTTGGCACGAGTTACGATGCTATCTCGCTAATCAATGTATTAATATAACAATATATTAAGTGTTCTCGTAGCTATTCAGCTCTAGACCAGTTGACGGCAATATTCTTGAAGATATAAGAGCCTAATATCATGGAATACAGTCAAAAAGAACCAAATTATGATTCTTTTACCGAAATTAAAATGGTTCTTTAAATGATTTAAATGTACTGGATATAATGTTCAAAAATATCAACCAATATGACAGTTTATTTTGGTTTATATTAAATATAATAATCAGATATTGGACCTTCAAGAGTACTAGTAACATTTGGACGACACTAGTCAAAGGGCCGTACTTAACCGACTACAGCCCTAGACGAACTAAACTGTCACGCTTGATCGTGTCATAATGCTATGTTTGCCAACACATTGTTGGCTTCTTTCGTGAGCTTTCGGTAGCTTACTCTACTCATTGAAAGTTGTCATATAACTGTCCATAGCGGTTCAACGACATGGTAGAGTTAGAATTAACTTTTGAAAAAAAAACTAAAAACATGCCCCAAAGAGCTAATTCAAACGAAAAAAAAGGTGTGACTAGTGATGGGTCGCTCTGGAGCTGAACTACCGCTCCGGAGCCTCGCCGCACCGATCGCTCCAGAGCCGCTCCGATCGCTCGAGAGCCGCACCGATCGCTCCAGAGCCGCTCCGACCGCTCCGCTGAAAAAATGTGTGCGTTGTACTTTTTAGTCCATTCACATACTCACTTCCAACCAGTTGTTTTGCCGGAGTGGTTGGAGCGGCGTTCGTTTTGTTATTTGTAATTTTGTTTGTCAAATTCAATGGGCCTAATCTGACCCCTTTGAAGCATTGTCATACATTTGTTATTAGTAGTTAAGCATTTAAACGTATTACAAACACTGAGCATAACTTAACATAAAATCGGTGGCACCAGACGAATACTATTAGCAAAAGAAGTTTGGAGCGAACATCAGTTGTACACAGTTGCTTTCGGTGCGGGTAATTCTGCGGGTGCTTGAGGTTCGATCGCTGTTCGCTCCGGAGCGGTTGGAGCGGTCGGAGTGCAGCCGGCCCCGGAGCTCACTCCACACGTGTCTGGAGCGGGTCGAAGCCGGCTCTGGTTGCGGAGCGGATTTTCCCATCACCAATATCCACTCCAAATATATTTGGTCGTACACATATGGAATAATACATTATGAGTCATTGATAGGGAAATTATGGGAATTGATTATAATTATTCTATTTCTTTCAAAGCAATTAAAAATGTTTAAGTAAATTCTGCAACGCTTCTATTCCATACAATACCGCACAATGACGTGGATGCTCTACAACAACCCCACCCGTCAAGGTGTCTGTCTGTACAGTCCTTGACAATAGAATTTCTCAGCGAGGTCACTAAATTGCAATGCTGCAAACAACGACGTCACACAATTGCAACCTCCTAATGGTTGCATCAGCTGCTGTTGCTTGCATTGCTGCGGATGCCACTGTAACCGTGTAGTATTGTGTCCGGCTGATGGATCTATTCCTATGCAATGTTACTCCCATAAAGGTGTATTGTGTACCAACTCCCACCACACGTTCTCTTGTTAGAATCAGTGCGAGGAGGGCACACAAACGCTCGGTGGCGATACGAGAAGCACGGCTTAGTAGGTTTGTGTTGTCAGCTTAAGTAGGCATTAACAGATGCCACTACCAGGCGTTTTTTTATTGTTGTATGCGACCGAGTCTGCTTTAAGTCGACGCCGGAACCTGCCCCGGATAGAAGATGATTAAATGCAGCCGGGAGGTAAAACGGGTAGATTAAACGTGCACAAACATATTGCTCCTTCCCTTTCATTTCGTACGTCTGTCGCAAAGTTTGCAACTGGATTGCTCACTGTGTTTGGTTACAGTACTGGTTTGGCCTCATGGGGGG
>AXCM01007290.1:0-16342 GCA_000473375.1 Anopheles culicifacies
GAGAGAGCCCAAGCTTGTTTGCAATTATCCGAACCGTTTGGTAACGTTGATCGGACTTTAATTGAAAGCATAATTAGTGTCATTGGGGGGTAGCAAGAGCGATGGAAAGACGGGAGAACCAGCAGCAAGAGGGGTTTAATACATCTGTGTGCGTGCTTTGCATGTTGGGTTTGCTCGAAAAAAGGGGGGTATGATGGCGAGTGTTATCAAAAGAAGAAAAAAAAGGCTGTGGGTTCTCTCGCTTCCGCGCAAAACCACACGATTTGGGTTGCGCACTTGCGATGCAAGGTGTGTCTTTGCGAATGCAATTTCGGATGATGATGTGGAGATATTTCGATGGGCAAGAACGAATCAAACGCCGGGATGTACGGATGGGAAGAATTGAAAGAAGCTTGCACACTGCCAGGTGTGTGTTTTCTGACCGGGGGGGGTTTGGGTTTCGGGAAAATATAAGTGAGAGGAAGAAAAAAGAAAAAAACCAAGCCACCAGTCTTATGGTGGGTTTCATTGTTCGGTTTGCTGCATTTTCGGTGCACACCGATTGGTTCGGTGCAATGGTGGTAATGTAAACGGTTGGTTTGGTGTGCCTTTTTTGTCCTCCCTCCCGACTTTTTTTCGGTGGAAGTTACATTTTTCATGTATGGCTGGATGCCATTTTTTATTCGGTACCGGGCGAGACCCGCCAGACCGTGAAGCAATCACTCATCGCCGGCACACAATGGCAGTGTGGCGGTAGCGCAAAATTCTTTCCACTGGTGGTGGTTGATGACGATCAAACCGGGATAGCCGGGATGTACCAGGGAAGCCCTTATGCTCCGCCCAATCTGCACACAATGTCAACCAAAACGGGGCGTAATGCAGTGTGGTTTGCAAAGTAGAAGCCAACGCAGAGCAGAACCGTTCTTTTTTTTTCTTTGTAGAATGCCAGGAAAAAACATCAACTCCAGCAAATGAAGGGTTCACAAAGAAAAACCCCCCCATGATCCAGAATAAGCGGTGGATGTTTTGTTGCAGCGAGTTGCAGCGAGTTGCAGTGTGCCCGGGAGCATATTTTAATATAATAATAATGATACGCTTTATGCGGTGCAAGCTTGTCGCTTGGTGCACTTCCACTTCCTAGGCTAACGCGGCCGAACGAATCTCACCGCAATGGTGTGTAATTACAGGCCTTATGAATGGCTCCATGTACGCTCGGTGGCCATTTTCTTCATTGCCCATCCGATCGGAGGGGGGAAAGGAAAATAGTGTGCACCATCAGTGTCCTCGGGGTGTAAACGATCACTCGCAGGGAAACGGAGCGATCCATAGAACACCTGACGACGATCGTGCCGGGCTCAAGACGACAGCGCCACTAAACGCCGATTTCCCTCATTCATCATTCCCAACCGGGGTTGCTTGGGGAGAAAATGAAAAAAAAAACATTTGCATATATCGGGGCACATTCCAGCGACCGCCAACGGTCACCGTCACCGATGATGATATGGTTTTTTTTCTTTCCTCCCCGCCCGGTTCGAAGACGTATTGATCATGTGCTTGAGTAATGCGCTCGAATAATTACGCCTAATAATCGGCTAACGTAAGTGAGTGATTTATAGGAAAAAGCGCATTAAAAGGCTGAATTTGATAACGTTAGATATACGGCGGGTTCGTTGCCTGCATGCGCATTGCATTCTTTCGTATCGGGTGACTTTAATGCCAAAAAAAACCGTCGCTATTTAATGTGAGAAGTTACCCCGTGTCATGATCAATCATTTTACATATTTCGCCCTGATCGTTGTGGCAAACAAAATGGCCTCCATAAGGTTGGGTACTTTTGCATGCCATTTTTTTTTTTTGGTACGTTCTCATTCTCTCCTTCGATTCCGGTGGATGGCGTGCTGGCGAAATGTGTATGTGTGGTTTCTACATACAAATTCCCCAATACAACTCAGGAACAGAAGCCGTTATTCGTCACGGTTCACAGGTAGAGCGCATCGAGACTCGAAAAGGGGTGGAAAAGCAACGTTATTGTGGTATTAATATGAATGTAAGAGATCTGGGAAAGGCAATGAGTGCAAAGTTTTAATCCACGTGTGTGAAGTTGTTGGTGAATAATTAGGAGTTTATGGCCGTTGCTCATGCAAATGGCCGAACATTCGCGATAGTGGATGCTCGAATTAGCGTTTGAAGCTGTAAAGTGTACACTTTATGGACAAAAAGAGGTGTCTTAATGCTTGGTGTTTTAAATTTTATTTGTTTCTGACGTGCTGTAAGATGCATTGCTGAGACATGAGGTAACTGTAGCTGAAGATCTCGAGTAAATTATTTTAAAACGGTATAGTTTGGGAAAATTAAGCATCAGATAGAAATTGAAAATTATTTAGTTTAAGCATGTGAGGACTTTTAAAGGGAACATGTTCAATTATCTTTGTAACAACTTTCAAGAAAACGCTACTCTTTGTTGCGTATGGAAATTGATCTTTTTGTCGTAGATTTATTCTAATATGTATCCAAATCTCTATAATTGCTGGTTAAGTTTGATAAGAAGAATAAAAAGCCCACAACACCACAACGATACCCATATACAGCCGTATCGAAGCCGCCATTTCGTTACGATCCATCATCATCGTCGCGTCAAGGATGGGCAGCAACCAGCCAAATGAGCCCCCGTTTTCCACACTGCACTCGGGAAAGAAAAAAAGAAACACACAACAGGGACGGCTTTCGGGGAAACGGAGTATAACATACCACCGCATCCGTCTGCTGACGTGTGTATGCGAGTTCTTAATTTCGTCCGATTGCCAAAGAAACATTCTCCCTAGGGGTAGGGTTGCGACATCGAACATCGAGTGCACTATACCAGCCCCGTGGTACAAAAGGTGCACCATTTGGACGCTTTTCCAAACCCCCAAACCTCCAAACGCTCCCGGGAGCTGCACCGGGGGGAAACACCAGAATGCATTTGTCGCTGCATTCATTGGTCATCGTCACCGGTTTTGTGCGGTTTTATGCGTTGCGAGCATAAGATTTGATACTTCCATGCGGTCTCGTCCACCAACCAGCCATCCTGCCTGCCCAGACCGACAGAATCCGATCCCGGGGCCGCGGGACTGATCTTTCCCATTTGCCGATGTCACCGCTGCAATGTCTGCTAAACGGTTGCTTCTGTTGCTCGTTCCCGGGGCCGCCGGACTGTTGCTATTATTGTTGTTAATTATTTTTATTCCCATTTTCCCTGCCTCCATTTCAGGTGGACTGTGCGATTTTGTGTGTCCATCATTTTTCCCTCATTAGCCCTGGGTATATAAACTCATCATAACCGAACCGCATACCGAACCATGCCGGCGGGGTGAGGAAGGGATGACGGGGAGGGGGAGAGGAATGGGGATAGCGGAGCAGTTCGTGTCACTTGCCTACCGTTACCGCAGCAAAAAAAACAACAACCTGCCTCCGGAATGCCTTCAGTAGGTAGAAATTTTCAAACCAACCGTTTTGCTAGAACGAAGGACTTCAATGCTCCGTTAAGAGAGGAACCAACGTTTCAGTGGAGTGGAGATAGCAGCAAAACAGCAAACAACATGGCACTTCCAAATGAAGTTACGTGGCACTCCTCCTGCCCCTGCTTCTCTTCCTGGCCACCTATACTTCTCAACACGGCATTCATCCATCCCGCGCCGTAGCCATACCGAAAGCCATTCGAAAACATTTCAGTGTCTCTTTGCCGAAAGTTGAATGATGACATTTTATGACGAAGAATTCTTTTGATACATTTATTTCGATGGACTTCTGCGGCATTCGTTATTCGTCTCGATTCTCCCGACACTCGAGCCATACCCCATGCTTCTTGCTTGTATGGCGGAAACCAAGGAACCCATGTACCGGGGACGGGAACGGTTCATGTTGTTTTTTCGGTGAATTTCATTCCTTCCGTATTCCGCACCGCATCAGACGGCTCCACTACGCGCAAGTGTTGGCGTACTGGGGGGGAGCAGGGCGGGCCGGTTGACTTGTGTTTATGAAAAAAAAAATAAACAGCGAAACATCTCAACACTGATCTCGATCTACCGGGCACCGTTTGTAGGCGAAGACTTCTGTGGACTCATTTTCGCTCTTATTTTATCCCCTGTTGCCGGCCGTTTAAGAGATTGCGTTGCGTTTTCCTTTTTTTTGTTGTTGTTTTGTTTGCTTGTTTGTTTCGCTTAACTCGTACGGAATGAAATGTTCCGCTGTTGTTTATTTGTTTAATTTTTGCTATTGCTGTTGTTTTGCCATTGGCCGCGTATTGCCGTATGCAGCCCTGGGCTGGATGGCTTACGCGCGTCCTCATTTCATGCTCAGCGTGATGCATTGTGCCGATCCGGTTGCTGTTGGTTGATGCTGTAGCTTTGCGCTAAATATCTGTCGGCCAGGGATTCCAGTCGTCCCTAAAGGGAAGCGTTTCATCGTACACTCGTTCACGCTACGGTTTTGCCATCCCAGCTCCCAGCTCTTCCGAAGCGTTTCACCTTTCTGCTTTCCCTTAATTTTCCCCCCGCTTGATAGTCCTCTCACTCCTCTCTCTTTCTCTCACCATATCAGATACTGGCGCAGGAGCACAGGTCAACCATATTGCTAAGAACAGCAGACGAATGCCATTACCACCGAAGGAGCAGGTCGTTGGGGTTTTGTGATGAATTAACAATTTCGAGTGAAAAGCGTTGTGACTACAGAGCGAAATGTCACAACGAATTAAGACGAACGTGTTTACTGGAGCAGTGGTAGAGCAGGCCGAAGCAGGTGGCCGAAGGAACAACGGGCTACATTTAGTGGTCCGATCCGGAACGCACAGGAGAACGAGCTTGAATGTGGTCCAAGTTTTTTTTCTTCAAATGAGCAAATTTAAGAGCGTATTATAGAAGTTAATAAAAATAATAATTCAAAATAGAAGCAACAATTCGATCTTGAAACTAATTGGAACGATTATTCCAAAATGCCTAGTACTGTTTTACCCAATATTCTTGATGATATCTAACAACCGCTCTTTGGTAATTGGCCCTGAGGCCCTTATTCACTCTTTTTCCCCACCTCTCGATCGAAATACCGTTTACCATTTGATGTAGATCGCTCGAGTTTGGAATTCGATTTAGATATAACCGAAGCCACCAGCATTGGACAACGTGCACGATTTAGATCTCGCCAAGCGGCACGATCATTTAATATCCTCACTCAACGAGTCGATGAAAATAAAAGTCAATACTCCCCTATCGCTCTCCTAGCGTCGAACGGATCTGGGCTCGGAACGGATTGCTATGAGAGCGGGACAGAGAACGCAAGTTATTAATAGACTTTTCGGGTCATGGCATTGGCCTTTTGCAGCGTCTAGGTGGGTACCGTGCCGTGCCTGCCCGACAAAGATTTCCATCGGAAAAGCCAGCTCCCCCAGCTGCCCGTGCTGTCATTCATCGCAAACCGTACCAATACGAATTTGGCGGTTTCGTTGCGCTGGATGCCTGTGCCGCGGCGCAAAACTACAATCGTCTCGAACGCCATCAAAGCGAACTTTGAAGTAGTGTTGCCTGCGATTCGGCTTGTTTGTAGAAAAGATATCAACGACGGCCCAGCGACGAACCGCACCGGCAACAGAACATGCCGAACAGATTACGCAGCAATGTTGTATGCCTGCTAGCTTATGTGTGTGTGCGGAGAAGGGCTAGAAATGATGATGGTCGCATATTCTAACACCGAACACTCCATCCGTTCGTCTGAGTGCTCAACATGGTGATGGCATTACGCGTGAACAATCAATGCGCACAATGCGCACAAGAGCGCAATCGAGCGTGCGCGCGCGCCGAGAAGACAGATTTGCTTCTAACAAAGATTAATGTTCGTGCGCCGTTTCATAAGAGGGACGGCGGGCAGACGTGGGGCGGGTTGGTGAGTTGCTGAGTAAATTAGAAGATGATACCCTCCGCCCCCGGGGACCCACAATGCGAGAAACAGATCCAAGATTTTCCATTTTCGAGGTGATGGATTAAAGTGTGACTGCGTCCATATGTGTGTGTGTGTTTATGAGAAGATTTCCGAGGCAACATTGATGAATCTTTCCTGCAGACCTTGGTACCTGAAGCCTCAGCCTTGTTTCCCATCCAAACGGATAAGCTGTTGAAAGGAGTCGCCTTCTTAGGGGTTCTATTTCGTTTCGATTTTTCGAAACCACGGACGCCTTTTGCGGTGCGTGTGTGGTTCGCAGGAGAGCGGATCAACAAACTACAGCAAACAAAACACAAACAAAAAAACGGCCACGACCGTACGGCAAGATAGAAGGATCAATGAGAACGATTCTTTTTGGACGACGGGCCGGGCCGTTTTCGTGATGTTTGACGCTTGTACGCTCCGGGAACGTGACCGGCACAAGGAACGGCACCGGAAAAGCAAAGGGCTGCCTTGAATAGGGGATTTAATTGAATTTAATAATCTTTATCTCGCGCGCACGGGAAGCGAACCCGCCCGGTTGAACGGCTTCGACACGATAAAGGCGAGAATTTTATTTTGGTGGTGGTGCTCCATGCTCGGAACCCTACCCGGGCCAGGGGGTTTTTTGTTGGCCGTTTGTTAGCCCACTAGCGGTTGTGCATGGAATGATGATTTGCATGAACTGTTTTGCCGTTTTGTGTCGTTTGATTTTTGGATGAGCCTTGGGATTAGAGGGTGGAGGGGGGGAGGGGGAGGAGGGCAATCAATGGAGCTGAAAAGCATGTGGGAGTTGTGACGGTGCAAGGCAAGGTGGGAAATAAATATCGAATGCGGGATTATGGAATTGGACATTCGTGCGCATTTGATGGAGGAGTTGCTCAAGGTCAGGCCAATGATATAGCATTACCGTGCCGTGGTGACTTTTGAAGTTCAATTGCAAAGGCAACTGAAAGACGTTTGAAAGAGAGTTGAGCTCAATTATTAAACAAGCTTCAACAATTGGGTACCTTCGGATGAAGAATTTGGAGAAAAAAGCATATTGAATGGAAATAAATTATGCTCATTGTGTCGATGCTTGTGGAGTTTCTCTTCCAATAATTTATGATTTATGAAAATGTACTAAAAATATTTCTGAATGTAAAATTAATAAAATGTGTAAAACTACCTTTCAATATTCCACTGCGGCCTTTATCAAATCCATCTCAATCGTAACCGTTTCCACAAACGATGGATAAATTCTTGTGTTACCGTCTTCATATTGCCATTGCGCCGGTCTGTAGCATCGTTACCCTCGGCAGCTCAAGCTCAAGATCACATGTCCATACATCGCATGTACACATGTTCGCCGGGTTCCGATGATACCGCAACACACCCCCCTTCGAACTCTTTTGCCATCTGATTCACCCAGTGAAGATTAGCATAAATGGCGGCACCGGTGAGGGTGCCTCAAACATCCTTCACAGTGCCGCCGTTGCGGGAAGCGATGGTTGCTGCAGCAGCGCGGCACACTGAAGTGCTTTTGCGGGGTAAACACTTTTAAAACGATTGCTACCGCCTTGCGGTTCCCGTTTCCATTCGGAATCGTACAACCAGTAACACTTACCAATAAACACACACACACACAGCTAGGCGAGCGAGAAAAGTGTGCTTCGATCCGTGGCAGGATCGGTATCGTGGCGCTGGTGATGGGGTGACTTTTCTCCCTTCCCGTTCGATTGCTACTTGTACGACTTCTTTAGTATCGCCTCCGTTTCTGCACTGGGAACCGGCTTCGGCTGGATTTTCTCTAACTGTGACTGTGTGTATTTTCCTCACCCAACCACTCGCGCGGTCAACATTTTCCTGCAGCGGCTCGATGCACCCGGCGTGTGTGCGGTTCCATACTCGGGTTTGGAAACGGAACACATGCGGTACACATGATTGACTGCACGCCCATGTGCCGGTGCCACATAGCTTTTCTTTCCGCGGCATCAGGCGACTCACCGTGCTGGCGTATGCGATTATGATTATACGATTATTATTTTATTTTAACCCACCCCGAAGGGTAGCTGTTTTACCGAGACGGTACCGGTGCCGGTGGATGGGGTTGAAATTTTGCGCCTCCTGGAAAATGGGGTGGCTAGCGCAGAAAACAGCGGGTTTCCGTTGCGTCGGTCGCCGATTGCAAGTCATTGGGTTGATCTATTGACCGCTGGCGTTTCGTTTGAGCTTGTTTGAACATGAGCTAGGCGCTGCGTGGAGTAAGGTAGGAGCGTTCTTTCAACGAAACACATCGACATCGATGTGTTGGTATGGTTTGATCGATCGGACTAGGACGCAGACTGCCTCGAGGATCCGTGGTGGACAACTTTAGCAACAACCGGTGACCATTTGCAGCTCCCTTTTTTGTGCGGGGACCAGAGTGGACACGCTGGTCGCGGTGTGCGGGATCCTCGAGCGAAAATGCCAACACGATAAATCACTGAATGACGGGTTATGGTTCATTTATAATTCATGCATCGTCCACCGCGCTTGCGTGTTGCGTTCGTGGTGCGTATCGAATGCGGTGAACGATGGCGTTGGCGTTGTGTTGGCGCGCGCGCGCTCGTACTCTCTCTGGCGTTCGAACCACTCTGGGACGACCACCGGCAGTACCAAAACGAAAGACTTCAAGCGACGAACCCAATGCTCTTCTACGGTCGGTTAGTGATCGATCGGGTTGTTGTAGTACGACGGGGACGATCTTCCCCCCAGAGGCATCAGTGGAAATATGAAACCAATGGCGAATGGTGGAGCCGCAAATTCTAGCTACAAAAGAACAAGTATCGGTCAAATGATTGGCAAAGACGAGGGGACACGATGCATCCCATTCTCTGCATCCCCCACCCCACCAAGGTCACTACAAAGTTGCCACCGGGCTGCTCATCAGCAACGCAGACAACGGCAACAATTTTGTAAAAGAGCAGCAGCGACAAGGGCCATGGCAGGTAGAGCTCAAAACACAATTTCCCAGCTGCATACAACGTTGCACACTAACGTGGAGAAATGCGGTCTTTGCATTCACGGACGGGTGTGGTAGAATGTTTTTCAAGTTGAGCCCCGGGGGAGAAGAGGTTCTCACACGAATCCACCATTCATGGAATCCGTCCGGTGTACAATGGTTTCCAGCTAGCCAATGCCGATCGAATACAGATGTGATTCTGATGAAAAACGATGGCCAGTGAAAAGATATCGCATTGCAACAATTATAGACCATCATTTTCATTAGTGTGTTTGTTGATACATGTTTAGGTCTCTCGTGCATTTTCTGTCCTGATAAACAAAATATAAAAATACTTTACTGCAATTGGTTCAGGATTTTTGAAATTAAAAGCTGAATGATAAAATACAATTAGCATCTCGCTCAAAGAAAATATTTTCTTTAAACAAAATGGCTATAAATCTGTGTGTTGCATTGTTTCTAGGAAGTGCTTCGTAAAATTAGAGCATTCGTTTTTTTCCTCGATAAGTCCTTTGTGGTTGGTTATTCTTGCGGCTGTGCTGCAATTGAACTTATTATAATGGTTGTTTGTTTTGAAATATATTAAAATATCAACTTATAAATTCTTATAAATTCCTATATCAACTTATAAAGTTAGAAAGAAATTGTAAAAAAACAATTATTTGAACAATGATGACTTCTCTTTATTAGCCATTCGATAGCTGTTGTTTTATGTACAGTAGTGTAATAATTATATTACTTACATTTTCTGATAAAGGGACCTATGATACTGAAAGTTAGAAATCTAAAATAATAAGACGGTTTCTGTCAAACAATCGAGCAAATATCGATCGATTATTTGAAACCGGGTTGCATCATGTTGACAGATTTGTTTGGATCTGCTCTAAACTGCTGATCTGCTGTTGCGGTAAATGGCCGATACAGTGTATATTCTTGACAATTTTCGATAAAAATGTTATGTAAAATTTTAACATTTTGTTTTCAATCCAAATTAAATAATTATTTCAACAAACGCTCGATAAAAACTTATTTTGATTAATAACATCTGAAAAATATGGTCAGACCTGCGTCAGAGCTGCTAGAAAAATTTGTTGCTTTGACATTTGTCGAGCAGCTGATCGGAACTGGCATTAGAAATATATTCTAATAAGGGGGCTGGTTTGGCTCGCCAGTTTGTCTGGAAAGCTAGCAGCGGATAAGCCGCCAAACGTCAAAACGCATATAAAAAAACTAGTGGAAGGTATCATAGACTCGAAAGACTTTTTACTTTGATAAAATTATATTTTATTATATTACTCTCTCCCTTACTTTGTCCAAAATTATATAAAGATTTTTGCTTCTAAAAATAAGCAACAAGGTCTTTTCTTTTATTAAGAACAACATTTTGAAACATTTTATGGAAATATTATATAAGTAAGTAAAAGTAAATGAATATATTTCAGAGAAAATATTAAAAATATCATTCACATAAGTCAGATAAAAAAATTCTCATCTGAAAAGTACGTTCAATAACATTTTCAGAGCTTGACAAGAACAAGCTAGAAGAAAAATACAAATACAGAAAAAAGATACATTTTGGGGGATGGTTTGAGACCCCTTTTTATGTTATCCCTAGATGGGTATATCGAGCTTTGTCTCTGCATTTATCACACTTGACCTGATGTTATTTATAGGACCAACCTTTATGACTTTTAACAAAAGGCAACACTATAACAAATTCAAAATAAAACTTACAAATAATTCTTTAAAACCAGCTTCTCATGGGAAATACGCAGACACAACGGCTTGCCATGATTCGCCAAAACCATTCACATATCGGAACGAGCGATCACCTAGCCCGACGCAATATGCTGCATTGCATATTAATAAGTCCCTTTTTTTTGCCTTGCCAGATAACTCCAAATCCACACGGAGGCACGGATTACGGGTTCGCAGAAACGCTGCATAGCTACTGCGGTGTCTAAAGTGTCAGAAGTGATTCGTACGCGTTGGTGGTTTTAAAATCAGACGCATCCCGTCGCCAACAACGACACCGGCGAACGGTTACGGGTGGTGGGACGGTAAGCGTAAATTTAATCCCATTTTGCCACCGGCGATGAACCATACCTGAATAATCGTTTTTCTAACGGAATCCTCCCAACGGTCGGCGAAAGGATCGGCGAAAGGACCTTGGTCACCAAAGCTTCAATTTATCAATCAGCAACATTCTAAACAAATTGATGGTTTGTTTGGAGCGCTTGGGAGCGATGGTGGAGAAGAGAGGGTGGGGAAAATACGGGTGGAGCTGGTTTGGTAAGCGAATCAGGTCGAACATCAGGGCCTCAGGATGTGCGATGTGCTAGTGGTAGTGGCAGTGTCTCGACAGTGACTCCGAGAGGCATATGCCGTGGCAGACTTTTGACGAGAGGCCCATAATTTACATAATTGATTAGTACGCAATCTAGCGGTGGGATCCCTTGGATTTGGCCGCCAGGCTGAACGATGGCAGCAGCAGCAGCAGCAACAACACCGTCATTGCTCAACACACACACATACACACGAACGAAAAAAAAGCGAACAAGAGAAGCTAGTGGAGGTGTATGGTTTATAAAATATTCTAAACCAGAACGTTCGCCGCGTACGGATCGGAGTGCAAACCGGGCACATCAACCTGCTCTGGTCGGTTGGTTGTTGCGCCGGAGGACATTTCGTTCGAATACCAGACCAACACTCCATCCATCCATCCAGTCATTGAAAACCATCGATCGGAGCGTTCCTGCACTTCCTTTGCGCAAAAAGAAAAAACATGGCCATAAAACGATCACCGGAAAGAAGGGATCCAGAAGGGGGAAGAAAGAACAGGGGTGAAGTTTCGAACGAGCATTATGCAAATCGTGGTACACTTGGAGCCACAGACAGCCAACAATAAGACAGGGTTGGGTTGAACGAAGCTGAGCGATTGTGAAGTGAAAAGCTGTCGTTTTTGGGAGATGCTTTCTCGGGTGGACCGTTTCGATAAAGATCAAATAATTCACCAGACCCTCCAGGCGGGGTGGCAAGGGGAACCGGGGGTTGACCATGGTGGCACACTCGGTCCGGGCGCAGCAGTACCTGTCATGTTCGATATTAAGTTCGCTGCCTTTTTTGCATGATCGGTGCAGCAACATTTTCGGCTTCGGCTTTTCGGCATTGTTACTGTTCATCGACGGCTTCGATGGAGTCGTACCCAATCACACTCACACACACACACAGCCACACAACGGAACAGTTCGATCGGGTGGTGCGGATCGACGAACTCGATAAATCTTGCACCGTGCATCTTTTCGGCTTCGCTGCATCGTTTTGCCATAAAGTTGCAGTTCGCCGTGTGATGGACAGGTTCACTTTCCATATGCCAGCCCTTCGCTTCCAACCGCTGGTGGATGTTCGTTGGGGTTTTTTTTTGTTTTCGGTGGTGTTTGGTTGCATTTAAATTCCTTTCTGCTGCGGTACCTCCAGCCCACACCACGTCCGCTCTCAATCCATCGATCGGTTGCCAGTGTGGCGTTTGAGGTTTTGCTCCGCGTTGATCGATTAGCTGTGCCGTGGCAAAGAGAGTGTGTGGTGCCCGTTTTTGGTATGTACGGTCAATGTTATCGTTTTGTAAATGTCGTGTTCTACCTGAAGGAAGCAACATTCAATGTGTTAAAAATAGAATTCTACAAAAATGTTGAACAAAGTCGAGTTCACAGTGGTGGATGAGTATTATTGAGCAAACATTTTAATTTTCTTATTTAAATGGAACATTTAATATTTGCAAAATAACATTCCCAATCATTGAACCGTTAAACGTTTTTTTTTTCGATCTTCACACAAAGGACAACACGCATTGCGCAAGGAAAAGTACTCCTACCAAAACCATTAAAGGCCAAGCGAAAAAGGAAAAATACAAAACCAAAACGAACGCCACATTCCTTTACGACCAATTTGTTTGGCACCGATTTTTTCAAAAAAACAAAATGCAACACTACAACTGCCAGCAACAAGAAGTAGTGACAAACCCCGAACAGAAGCGCTGGCACCGGGGAGACCTCGCCAGGAGGTCGCCGGTGCAACAAGTTTAACGATGCTTTAAATATTTCTGTCATAAAGCGTTTGACAGGATATGGCCAGTGTTGGTGTTGGTGGTGGAGAGAGCTAATCCGATGCACCGTTTGCCCACTGGCACTGTAGAGAGCGAAGTAGAAAGGAATGTAGTGGATGGGGTGAAAGGGGTAGGGCGATGCGTTTGAGGACACGGTGACCGGTGGTGGAATGTCATTTAACGTTCGTCAATACCGCGTCATTTCGGGCTGCATGGGCATTATCGCTTGGGGGCACTGCACGTGTTGTAAGTGCAGGCGCAACCGTCTGTCCGTCAATCTTCACGCGCCCACCGCACAGGGATGACACCCGGGCACCACTGTTGCCGTTTCCGTTTTCCGCCAATAAGTGTGTGAATAAGTGCGACTGCTTCGCGCAATAAAATGCTCACTACCGTTGGAGTTCGAAAATCGATACAATGATACACTGCAAACGTGAGAGTGAGAGGGAGAAAGAAATTGATAGAAAAAGAGTGCAAAGCTAGGGTAGGTGTCTAAGTTTTCCTTTTCATACCATCCTGACCACTTGTGGTATGATTTATTTATTGGTAAAACTCCCGGTTTACCCGGTAGTCGTTTGTGTGCCTTCCTTTCGGGAGTATATGCTGTGCTTGTGTGGATTTTCTCTTGAACTCCCACACAATTAGCGTGTGGCAGCGCTACCGACGACATTGATGGCCCTTTTCCTTGCAGATCCACTCCGTTGCCAGTGATTGGTTTGAACTGCTGACCTACAAATGGCAACTGAAGCGAGAAGGATGTCAGTACAAACAGTGTAGTGCATTAGGTCAGTGTGTGATGTAAATATTGCTGATCTATTATCAATCTTGAAGGGATCGTGGGGTAGTATGCAACCGCTAAAGGGAAAACTTATTATTTTTGAATTAATTATTTATGATGATAATTGATTTTAAAAGGTTATTTCATTCTTTAAGGTTTAAGCAGTAACCTGTCAAAGAAGTTTTGTCATTTATGGTAAAAAAAAATCATCAAAAATTAATTTTTTAAATTAATTAATATTTTATGTACGAGGTAAATTGCACCGCTGATGATTTGTAATGAAACAAAGCAAAAGGGGCAAAATGCTCTTCAGGAAATAGTCACAATTTACCGTAGTATGTGTTCTATTGAGTGCTGTATGCCAATTTTCAAAGTTGCAATCATTTTTTTATTAGAATATGAATCAATCGACGACCATACGGCTACGTAGCCGTCATAATGGATTAATAAATAAATATAAATAAATGAATCAATCGGCTATTCTGTGCCCTGTGAAGTTGTTTGATTTACTAAAATATGTATTTCCTTGATTCCCCCACTGATTATTCTTTCACGGTCAGCTGAACTACATAAAAAATTGTCCAAACCAGAATTTTTTTTATATTGGTTTTATTTGGCTTTTTTTTTAAATATAGAGCTGTAAAACTCAAAGAGTGGTAATATTTTAGTTCCTGAAAGGAATAAATTCCTCATTAGGAGTTTGCCTCAAAGGTGCATATTACTCATAATTACCCTGTGCATCTATAAAAATAAATGAGTGTTTGTTTCTCGTGTGGCTAAAGCTCGAGAACTGTTTAATTAATATCAACGGTACGGGGTATGGGAATAAATCATTTTGGTCTATCAAAGGTTTTAGTATGTCTAAGAAGGTGGAAGGTATGCCTAGAATTTCAATGAAAGCATAAAAATGATATTATTCTCATTTAATTAAACCAACATTCCAGCTTATAGTTTGGTATTTTCAAAGTCACACCGAAGTGTTCTTGTGTTACCTTAAAACATCGTTATAAACACGGATTCTATATCGTTGAAACCATTGTATCTTCATATAAGTAAAACAATCAGGTTTCAATATTGCAACATAATACACCAATCAAAATGTCTAGATTATTAAAGTTTCCAACAATTTCAACAATGACTGCCACTTGAAATTGATGCTATTTAGAATGACGAAAAGAAAATGGAAAATATAAATTATTAGTCAACTCACAGTGCCACCAAAGCCTCTGATAACTAGACAACTTCAATTCCACTCTGGTTATATAGATAAGACCGACATGACTGAAACAAGACAGGACCACTCCATAATCTTATCCAGATCCTTTTCTCCCTACACAGGCCTGACTATCCTGTTCGAGGAGAAAATTCAAAACGCGGAAGCCAAAACAAGGGCATCTCATCACCTCTTGAAAGATTAATGTAAAAGAAGAGAAATTCTCCTTATTTCTTAAGCTGACTTATATTGGAGAGTAGTGGAGGTTCGGAGTGAATGTCGAGGCCTCCATCAACATCCAGCACCCACAACAAAGACCATCCTATTTCTAACGAATGAAGAAGGTGTGTAGGGATCCGAAATAAAACATACGCAGATATTCCTAACTCTTTATACGAGAGTCCCTTAGCATATGTGTTAACTTCGACTGAAAAATATGTGAGGATGGCACCTAAGCGACTTCAGTCCATTCCTCAGCAGACGGAGTCCTTAGCGGCATCTCAATCCACCTTTTTGGATCGGCAACTTTGTTTAATCCCTTACCCCACTTGCATTGGCTATCTCCTATTTTAGAGAGTTCCAAATTAGAAAAAAGGTGAGGCTCCTGTAAGGCTTAGTTCATCACTTTCTGTGAAAGATGAACAAGAATTGTTAAGTATTTTAAAGAAACTTATAAAGGTATTGGAAATATAAAACGTCGATTTTTATGTGATTGTATATAAGAAAAACGTATGGACGGAACGAAGTCCTTTTAGTCACTCGTAAAGCACCATAATATTGGTCAAGCTTTCTATGAAACTTGTATTATTTGCTTCACTGTTTTTGTCTAGCGTCACCGACAATCCGCTCGCCAAAAATTCCCTCCTATCGAGGTTAATGAGAATCATCTCCACACCAGGTACATCCGACATTTATTTCTGCTTGGCCGTTGCGCCCGGTTCCGTGATCGGTTTTGATCGGTGGCGGTAAATCTTTGCGTCGCAAAGTCACTTTATTCAAATTTGTTCAGCCGAAATTGAGTACACGACAAACGGCTTGCTCCCTCGTCCGGGTCGGTGGGCTTTCGGTGGCGGCTGTCTAGGAAGTGATTTATGTCTCCGGCTACGGTCGCCGCTAGCCAGTGAGCCACTTGGGCTGACGTTGAACTACGCACGGTCCCGTGCCGTGGAGTTTTAGCAAACAAAATTTGCCGTGAATTTGACTAAGCGGTTTCGTTGGTTTTTTTAGTTTGGTATAAATTCTTGAGTGTCTTGAGTGACATAGAAATGTTGAAAGATTTTTGTTTTGAATTTTCACAAATGTTCCTAAATGTCTCATGCGGTGTTGGTTAATATTAAT
>AXCM01007291.1:0-14536 GCA_000473375.1 Anopheles culicifacies
TATCTTCTTCTGGCTCCAGGTCTCAACCGCGTGCGATCGTTTGTCATACTACCTTTGTCGACCGGCATTACCGGATGTGTCAGTTCAACAAGTCATTACTGTCACATGTCAAGAAACGCATGCAGTTTACATATACTCTGCAAATCAGCACATTTAAAGCATGTTAAAGGACAAAGAAAATTATTTTACAATAACCATAATCAGGACAAATGTGACAAACATCACACGGTACATATTAAACTACTATTTTGCAATTTCATTTAAAACTTCTCCTTACAAACTTGATTGCTTGAGTGCCATAAGAAGCCCTTCGTGTTTAAACGCCTTCTCTGCAGTGAATCATATTCTAGCGAACCCACGCAACACTGAAAGAACCCTTCCGTGGGATGGAAGGAACTACTTTCTATCCGATCCGACCCACAAAACGCATTGTATGGTAAGGAATGTAAAACAAACAAACACTCACACGCACGCACCAGACAAAGCGAGAGTGGAACGATAAATTGTGTAATGCTATTTAACCCTTCTGTGGCCCTTCTATCCCTACGGACGATGTCAATTCGCCAATTCGCAACCGGGTGGAACTGTCTGTTCGCTCCTCGATCATCGTCGATCGCCACTCGTTGCCTTGCACACACGTCTTAAGTACACGCGTGGGTTTACTCCTGTCGATGTTGAAAACGAGGAAAATCTGATTAAACCAAGGGACGACGACGCCGTACCGTAGCTCCGTAGACAATCCCTTTCCCTTTACAGACGTCTAGACGGATACGAGTGGTTTTTCTGTAGGCGAACGCACCACGGTGCACTTTTGTTGCACACAACCTACGGATATTTTATTGGATAATAACTCTGCAGCAAGATTTCGCCTCATTGCATGTAATAATGACTTTAATGTTAAGAGTAGAATGCTTCTAATTTAATATTGAATTCTAACGAAACCTGTCATCTTGAATCGCTAAACTCGAACAACACCTGACATGCAACTCTCAGCGGAATTGGGCTTATGTTTGGTGTGGTTCCATAATAGAACCGCCTCAAATTACGTCCATAAATTAAATTGATCTTACGGAATAATTTTCTATGGCATAAACCAAGAGAACCAAATTATGTGACCAGCATCACAGCATTCCGGTTCTAAGACATTCCGCACACAGCCACACAGTGTTGTGAGTTTATGAATTTATTAGTGACCTCGTTCCGTGTTGTGGGAAATGCTAAATTATGCAAATCTAACCCGGTACACATCGTGGTCATAGCCAGGAGCCTTCTGCCTTCTGTGCTGTATGTTGGCGTTTCTCCATTTCGCATTATCAACCATATTGACAAGAGCTATACGTGGCAGAGCTCTATAAAGCAGTCGATCGATATTTTGAAAAACTATTTTAACATTTGCATTATTCATTAAGGATTTTGCTTTAAATTGTATTATCAAACTTACAGCATCAGTTATAAAGATTCCACAAAGTATAATTCTTCTATAGATTGTTATCACAACCACAACCATCTGGCAACAATTTACTATCACGTCACACTAAGATAATAACGTCTGATTGGGTGCAATAAAGTGACATTATGGATATCTCAATCAGATGGACCTGTTTGCATTCGCATATTGGTTGTAATCTGCGAAACATTTTATTGATAAAAATATCAAGCTAATAGCGCCACCGCCTCCACTGCCGACTGTTTTTACCAATGGACGCCATAAATGGAACCTGTTTGCTACAAAACATTTAAATCACTCGCTTTCCAAACCCACCAAAGTTCCGTCAGCGAGGAGACTGTTCCGCGAAAGATGTGATCGTTTTTCCCTTAAGCGTTTTTTTCAAAGCTACCGAAAAGATGCAAACAAACAAGGACACTTGAAAGCAATAAAGATTTTAATTAATGCAAATTATATCCATCTTCAGCCAGTCTCGCCTAAACCGTACGTGTGTTTCGTGATACTTCGGTGTGCCTTTATCATCAAACGGGGTCTCGGAATGAGCAAGGACGTAAAAGGCATTCTCGCATGGCAACACGGTTTAACCACAAGATGTTATTGTGTTTTGTTTGTTTTTTCTATCTTTTTTTTTTTATTTCCTCGTTTCCAAACAAACTCCAAACATGCATGCTGGTTAGAGATTCGCAAGCTCATCAATTCACACGAAAGCTTTAATTCCTCTAAGACCTGAGAAGATGTTTATTCTCGATCGTCGATCGAAGTTTTTGGTGGTGATGTTTGATCACAAAGAACATACCGAAACAGAAACAAAAAAAATGCTAATTTAATAAAAAATACAAATTAATTGAAAATACAATACAATTTAATAAAAAATACATAAATTTCATCCAGTAAAATGTGGGTCTTTGATACGATAATATCACTAATGAGTGTGAGAAGAACGAAAATAAAAAAAACATAACTCTGAACATGGAATTACTCCAACGTGTCAGTACGAAAGCTATTTAAATAAAAGGATTGAAAACTTAACGATTATTTCAAATTAATTTCAAAAAATATATATATATATATATATATATATATTTTTGCAAATATAAAACCAAGTAACAGAAATATATGAAGCATTTTCTATGTTCTTTTTTTATTTACTTCATTTTTAACTCACAAGAGTCTCTAACATCCTTTAACCACCGTGCAAATAAATAATCCCATTTTTCTTCCGATCGTCAGCACAACCAAGCGCAAAGTGGCGAATGTTTGTTTGTGAGAACATTCATCCAACAAAGAAGGGTGCCATAAACCCTCAAAGTCCTTGCCATTTCTAAATATTACTCACAAGAACAACGTTCTCTCTTTTACGAAGATTGCAGAGAAGAGGGAGTATGCAAATTTACCAAAACGCATCCAAATGGAACGGACAACACTGACGACTTCGCGGAATGTGTTTCTGTGCTCTTGCCGAACCGGAAATGTTTATTTCGTTGAGTCAAAGGGAACACGTCTTTGCGTTTGCTTCCACGTAAAGTTACATCAATCAAACACTTGAAGATCAACGAAGGAAAACCCATCATACCCGCTGCTGTTGACATTTGTTGCCGCCTTGGTTCCAGGCGTAACAATGTTCAACCAGCACCAGGAAGCAAAACATCCGTGCCTTTTGCTCGGCCTAGGCGAATCTAATGAGCCGTGACGTGGTGGTGGCCCTAATTTGACATAATAATAAAATCACTTCAACCGTGACACTAACAAAAACATTCGCAGCTTCAGCAGTGCTGCTAATGATGATTTTAACAGGTAATTTATTTGTTTTACTTCATTGACCTCCAGGGAAAATCGCTCCCCGGGTACCGACCTAAGATTTGGCAAACCAAGAATCGAAGAAGAGATTGGGGTGCGATGTCACGGCGGGGAGAGAAAACTTACTTGTTAGCGTCAGGATCATGCGATCGTATTTGTTGAAGCGCGATAGTACCGAAGGCATTGCTCCCTTCTGTGCGGAACTCTTCATGTTGTATCATTATTATGCATCACGCATTACACTTTTAGCACAAACTAAGATGTGACACATTGCACGATTTAACTCTAAACATAATTACATCAATAAGGGTATCACTTCTAAAACACTTTCGTATTTTTTTATTCATGAAGAACGGCGAGGCCTTATTGTTACCACTTTGATAATTAAACACTTCTAATGTATAACACTTCTCGGAAAATAACTAATTCTAATGTATAACACTTCGGAAATTTAATGTTGAATATTTCAGATTAATATTTGATAATGTTTTTTTTTTTTTTTAATGTAAAGTATCTCAATACTCGCTTGCCTTGAATAATGTAAGTAAGATTGAAAATAAAACAATCTCCCTCTCATTCAAATATAATAAAATAACAAAATATTTCGTAAAAATAAAATGTTTTTTATTAAGTCCAAAATAAATTATCATTTTTTACGAAAGCAAGTTTGTATGTAAAGCTCGCAGCGGATAAGCCACTAAACGACAAAAAAAAATCTAGCTTAAGGTATAATCAACCCCCATTGATCGTATAATACCCACCACAGAAAAAGAAACCCGAATCGATGCCATTCTATGCAAATGATCAATCAACAGCCGCACAAATGCAATTGAAACTGCAGCGTAAATCTTCCGCTCAGCAGTTACAATGACCACCCCCGCGCGACATTGGTGCGTTGTACGATAGGCAGAGGAACAGATAATAGTAGCACGCGGCCAAACGAACAATCATTTGCTACCGAATCCATCCACACACACCCCGGACCAACGGCTCTTATAACACTTAACTTCACCAGTCCACTTAGAGTGAATGCAGCGGCTGCAACAGCAACAAAAATCTGTTTTATTTTTACACGTGATCGACTTTGATAGCCACCGCCATCAAAGCGCACTCAATGCACTTCCCACGCCACCTTCACTACAAAACAGCGCACAACAGCGATCATTGTGCTAATTGTGTTTTGATTGTTGGTTTATTATCGCGACCGAGCTCACAGCCGAGCAGGACCAGGCATACAGTCAAGTGCAAAAAAATGGGATAAGAAAGTTCATTGAAAAACGCCATCTGGGGAGCGGCCGCCGGGTATTAAGTTGTTTCAAGCACGTTTCTTCTTTTTCTTATGAGTAATAAGTTTAAGGTCATTTCTTCTGTCATTTTAATGGACTTGCCATATTTTTATTGATTTTTATATAGCTCGTTGGAGACACACGAAACCTTTGACCTGAGGAATTATTTTGAAGTGGATGGGATTCGGACCATAACCATCGGGTGTACGAGATCGAACCCCGTTCCACACGACCATTGGAACGTCCTATCTCAAGCATGTTTTGTAGCGCATAAAAACCGCTGAGGTGTGTTTTTCCTGTCGCTAAAAATTCTTTATGGTCATTAAAAATCTTTTTCGATTGCACACAAAAACAAACCACTAGTTTGCATTCAATTACACCTCTTAACCTTTACTAGCGTGCCTTTCTTATACATTCAAGCGGCATCCGGCTTCTGCTGCACAGAGTAATTAAGAACGCATTTGTCCTATTGTAAGGTGGTACACTGCCCAGTACACAAATTGCTACCCTAACCTCTGCATTGACATTTCAGTAGCAAACGACACCACGTGCCGCACACGGCCAGTTTCGCAATAGATCATGGTTTTTGTGAAGGTTTAGAGCATTGCCACCCGCCAAGATCCAGGGTGTGTGACAAAATTGCATAGATTTATGGATGCCGTCATTTTGCTGTGCTGCGAAGACAATGTTGCTACGCGGTAGATCCCCACAAATGAACCACTCAATCAAGCGTACAATTTCATTTGCCCTTACCTATCACCGCTGGGGGGTCATCGAGTGTCACCTGGCAATGGGACAAGCGGCACTAGAACAAATTCAAGGCGTATTGCTGAATATCAATGCTTCGCCGTTCTACTCGCTAAACCCTACCTGACATACATTGGCATCATAAAGCTACACCGGATGAGTGAAACAAGCACTCTGATCTACTAATGCATTACTTCATGCAAATTTTGTGTTTACACGAGCAGAGCTATTAGCAGGGGTGCGTAAGCACTTGGTAATGATTAGATAAGCATGTCGTGCTGGAACGACATAAGCAAACATAAGCAGTAGCTGGCTCCATTTAAATGCTGTTACAGAATGGCAATGACAACCAGTTCCAGTGGCCAGCCATACCCTTGTGGCGGTATGACATCATGGTGAATGAATAAGATCACCAGAGATAGAAACAATCACAAAAATTCTTATAACAATTCTTACAAAAAAAAATTAAATTCTTCTCCCGAAATAAATCTTTTCACCAAACAGAGGTGATTATTCCTCTTGTTTTTTTTTTCGGCAACCAAAATTCAGAAGAAAGAAATAGCCAATAATTTTTTGGCACTAAAATGTTACGCCATAAATACGTGATGACACGTACAGCTCTCTGCAAAAAAGCCGGAATGACACCAATCATGAACTTCTTGATTGAAAACATCTGCTGGCAAGAACAGCTTCCTGTGCAAACAAACCTTGCATCATATTTTGGTCGCAAAACTCACGTGCACCACAAAAAAGACGTTGCTTTCTCAGTGCTGGTATCCTTGATTGTTTCATTTCCTAACCCAAACCACCCCACAATGCTTGTGGTTGCGGCGGGGTGTTTAATAAATTCGACCATTTTCTTTATTGACTAAATTTTGCCACCTTGAACGGAGAATAATAACTGTCCATTCGTTGGCACTTTACTCGGGCAGAGGCGTCGGAAACGCTGCAACGCACCCGACATCTTATGCTTAAGTTATGTTCTAGACCAAATTGCCCAAATTGTCCAAATACTGACCCATCCACTACTACGTCATCCACCAACCGGCCAAAGTGCTGATAACGAATTGTTATTACTTTTATACCCTTTGGCTGACATTGTCGCTGCGAACCACCGAGACAAACTCAAGTGAATTATTAAATGCAAATTCTAAGGCGTACGGTTGGGTTTGACCACAGTAAGAAGAGGTGCAAGTGTGAAAGAAAAAATACCGGAATGAATATTCATAGTCAAACAACAATCTTCTACCGTGAACAAACATGCAGAACATAGCCGTTTGATGATTGCCCGTAAAAAAACGATACAATCCAAAAGCAACTGCCTATTCAGGAATGTATTCACTCCGAGGGGGGGGAGGTTAATTAGAATAATGTTCGTTTCGCACTCCCTTGACCTATAATAAAATACCTCTTTCAACGCAATCTCGCTTTGCAAATCAAAGTAGAAAAAAGGAAGGGTTGGTTGGTTTTACTAACTATCAAGATGAAACCTCTACAGTGCGTGTATGTGTCTTGGACGATTTGGTCAAATTTTACGGTGTGATTAGTACACTGTACAAGGTCGGTCATAAATGTCGCAGATTTTTTTATGGTGTACGACACAACTAAACAGAAGCATCAGTACATAAAAAAACCGCACAAGTTGTTGTGTCTTTGTAAAATAATTATCTTCAAGCTCGCGTGTCTGTGTGGTTAGGCTTATTCGCAAGCAGCGCATTAAATGCCACTCCCGACAGCAGCATTTGGGAGTTTGATTAATTAATTAAAAGTCTTCCGCACATTCGTATGTTGCGCTGTAATTTGTCAACATTAATCAGTATTTTTAAATAGTTCAAAAATAATTATCCTCTTAAATGAAGAGAGTTCATGAGAGTGGGACCGGATCGGTGGCCGAGGAGATTGCGGCGCCGGTTTTCGAACTGCAGGTCCGAAGTTCGAATCCCATTCGCGGGGTGTTCTTCCGGTACGCAGGAATATCCTGTTACGGGTATCTTCAAGTTACGGAAGCCAGAAATGGCAGGCCAAGACGTCGTGTTTGTAGAGCCATATAAGAAGATGTTCATTTATTCGAATTTTGCAGATTAACAACTCTATAGTTGTGTTCTTCAAATATTTTAAATACCAGTTGAATTCCTGAATCCAGTTTGGGTATTTATTATTAAATAAACAAGATGACAAGAGAGGAGAAAACTCCAGTGCATAATAAGCTTTGATTTTTGGTTTATAAATTCATGTGAAAAATCTGCACGATAAATATTAGTTATAAATCTGCAAATATTCATTAAACTCCCAAAATTTATTATTTAACTTCAAATTCAAATTCAAGTTCGAATTTTTTTCAAATTTTTCAAAGGTTCAACGGTTTCAAATTTTTCACTCAGGAAAATTTATTTTTCACTAAGTAGAATAATTATAAATGAACTTAAATCCACAATCTCGTCGTTATGCTACTTTATTAGCTCATGAAAAGAAAAAAAATGTAACACTGCACAAATTAAAATACCAGATACTATCACTTCTCTTATCTAGTAACACCATTAACTGCGGTGCGCGATAAGCACCTGCACACAACACCAGAAGACGCACGGAACATAAGAAGAAAAAAAAGTGGCAAGCCATTAATCACACTGCACTCAACTTTGCATTTATCTGCATCGAAACAACCCAAAAGAACATTAAACCATTATTTTCTTCGCGCTGCACACAGACATGCACACCACAACGAAATTGACTCACACATACACAACCGAAGGGCCAACGGATTCGTTTCAGTTGGGTGAATTTACTTCTACACTAATAGCGCCATCAAAATAAAGCCACTCGAATCTCTAACGAGCACACGAGGGGGGAAAATTTTAACTATTTCATCTAATTTTCCTTCCCGGAAAACACAATCACTCCCACCCGAGGGCTATCACAGGGTGTAAAACCGCACCAATTACACACACTCGATTCGACGGTCCAATCTTGACGATTGTGCAGATATGACTGACAAGAATGCATATGCGTGGCATGCAGAAACGTTTGCACGTACCTCCTCGGGGGAGGCCCAGATCAGTGCCGGGGGGCTGCCGGGAAAATTACTCCCCCTAAAGAAGCAAAAAAGGGAGGCAGATAACACAGATGCATGTCCGTGTGTGCTCTAGAGAGACAAACAATTGGCGATCGTAACGGGCGGGAGTGAAATAGCTCCAGCAATATAATTTTTCTTTTCCCCCATTTTCCTACTGATGCCACACACACACACTTTTTCCTTAGGACGCTTTCTAAACACGGTCGGTAACCAATCATTTTTGCAAATCGTATATATTTTTTTTGCTTCTCCCTCTCTCTCTCTATGATGATGTTTATGTTTTATTTTTTACTCCACCGAACGTCCACCCCGCTATTTGACGTAAAAATGCAAACGGAAATTACACCATTACTTCCACCAGCCGAAACAGACGCACAAACACACTACAACCCGGTGTTGCCGTAGGCGAAAGCTTTCCCAGAGAGCTTTAGCTCTATTTTTCGCATTTATGCAGAAGTAAAATAAAAAACGAAATGGAAATATGCGCAAGCAAAAGGGCGCATGTTGGAAATTTCTTAATTAATCATATATTAATTAAGCTCCAATGAGCGAAACCCATACGAATGGTGGTGCTCTCGGATGGATCGTGGTTTTTCTTTATCGCCTTCAAAAGATGCACAATGCTTTCATGTGTTGGTGATGATGCAGTAAAATTTATGCGCTACTTCAATACGCACTATCCATACGCACGCAAACTCCAGCCTTCGGGGAAAATTTAGATAACAGCAAAAAATGCTCCCCACTGTAAACTCCCTTGCTAGATCTGGCGTTAAAAAGAAACGTAGCAAAGAGGCAAGAGAGTAAAAGAGAGATACTTCAACAACGGAAGAACGGATGTGGCCGGAAAAATGGGTTATTTTGATGAAGTCAGTAGTAACACAAAAAAAAACCAGCACCCGAAGCTTTTCCACTTGTTGAAGCAATAAAAGCCCGAGTACAAACACCTTGCTTCCCTTGCGATGTAGGAATGAATGAGATGAGTTAAGGTGTTGGTTTCCTCTGCTCGATTGACTTGGGTTGGGGTGAACTTACAATGCGCAAAACAAGGCCTACTAGCTTGCGTTTTGCCCTAGATCCCTAGCGTGAGATAATCGGTAGGTTGGGTTCTTTCCAACATCGACTACACCCGCAGGGCTGTTGTCTTCCAGTACTTCTTTCCACACAAACACACTCAATTGCTTTGCCATTTTGCATCCGCAAGAGCTATTTAAAAGAAGAAAAAAATGGATACGTTTCATTTAACTAAAACCTAATAATGGCGAGTGTCTCTAAGGCAAATAATGAAATAAAAAATGAAATAGAATTTTAAAACAATGTAATGAAAAGAATGACCCAAAATGGAGATTTGAAATCTTCCAATCATTTGCCCATTATACACGAAGGAAACATTCGGCTAGTCCCAATAGTGGGATCTATGATACCTTCCAATAGTTTTCCTATTTGCATTTGAAGTTCAACGGCTTATTCGCTGCTTGCTTTCCATACGCCAGTTTGTCTATGAGCCAAATCAGCCTATGAATTTCTAGACCAGTTTTGATCAGCTGTTCGAAAAATGTCAAAACAACACATTGTTCTAGCAGTCAGGCCATATTTCCCAAATATGATATTTCAGTATCATAGATCGTAACAGAGCAGTTGGAAACAATCAGGAAGTTGGAGTTGGAATTGATCATTGACCAGGTTTTCAACAATGTAACTTAGAAGAGTTAATGGGTCCAGTGGAATGATCATATCATGCGAATGACACCGAACCACCCAGCGCCTTAAGACTTTTTATGTTGTTCACGTTGATAGATCAGGCGTGGTAGGGCCTTTTCCTTCAAAATCCTACCAGATGCGCTATTGAAGATACTGCGCATCTAGTTATTTCTTAACTCAATCAATCCGTTTGATGGCATTGAAGATTATTGTTTAACCTCAACCACCTTGACCGAGTGCCCTCACCTTGGTGGTGTAGCTTCAAATTAAATCATCGTTTTTTTCTACCTTACGTTTTTGTCGTACCATTTGTTGTTCCATTGTATGTCAATTGCAAAATAATGTGCGAACAATTTTCACACGACAATCCGTCGTCCCCCATCCAAAGGGGTCGCAAAGCCATCACACACAGCCTGAGCGCATTACTTAAAACCTTCAGCAGCAACAATAACAAACACCCGCACCTAATTTCACCAGCGGCACTGAGAAAAGCGCACGAAACGTGGCGGAGTTTCATTGAAAGAATTATTGCACGCACGCATCCCAATTGCATGGAACGCGTGTGAGTAAAAGTGCGGACACGCAATAAGTGATCACACCTCTTCTAGTCACAGCACAATTTACCTTTGTTTTCGTAAGAATAGAAATAAATTTACATTTCAATATTTCTTTTTCCGACTAAAAAAATAATAAAAGGCAATGAGATTACTTCTAAAAAAAACCCTAAATTATCTAATCAATTAACAGAAGTTTGAAGCGTTATCGCGGCATGGACTGAAACCTACCTGCTTACATCAGAGATAAACTTTTCCCTAAGATTTTTCACCTTGAAAGTCACCGTTTCATTATCAATTAATCTTATATCGCAGAGTTCAATGTCTAAGCATATGTAGAGTATAATGTGGGGAAACAAATTTCAATTTAACACCAACAATGGTATGTCTATCAGTATTGAGATGAAGTATCTATTCGTAGAAAATTTACTTAGCTAAATCTGTTCAACATCCATATCCATCCATTATCCAGCAAATCTTGAAGCAAGCTGAAAGGCACTTCCTTCCTTCCGATCAAGATTATGTGCAAGGTAGCATACGATTGCATAACTAGAGATAATCTATGCGATCCATGGGGTTCTTAGGGATTTCAATTAATTGATAACTTTTCAGAAGGATTATAACTATCTTCATATGTCACGTGAAGTTTGATAAACATTTCTCAAGGCTCATTGTAAGCTCCAATATGCAACTTGCTATGTTTATCCCTTGAGTGTCAAAAAATATTGGAAAATAATTAATTAGAATGACACCGAACCAGTACCACAAATATTCGTTTAAAAGCCACTAATGTAACTACATTTCCATGCCACACAAGACATCATGACAGGCACAACACAACCATTCTTTACATCTGCCAACATGACACGAAGGAATGTTAAGAATGAACCAACCATTTCCACCCTAGAAGCACTACAAAAAAACACTTAAGGGTGAGTAACAAAATCAAAATAATTCCAACCAAACCAATGCAAGCATTTGAATGTGTTGCTGTGCATGTGTTAGTTACATTGGAATAGTTTGGCATAGTTTCTTTGGAATGCATCTGCTCCGCTATGATATGAGGATGATTAGCATGAAGTATTCTGACATTAGTCTTTTTTTTTCTTTTTTGAAATGGTTGTGCCGCTTTAAAGACCTTTAAAATAGTGTCATAATTTAATAACCAAATTTATTAAAAAATGTTAGTGTCCATTAAACATATTCACAACGTAATTTATTTTTATTCCTTTAAGAGTCATAAAGATATTATCTATTTTGCAAACCCTTACAGCTAGAGTTCCATTAACCGACATTTTCCATAAGCAGGAAACTAACCCGAATGAAAGTTGAACTGACTCCACCAGCTCAGACGACCACGCAGGGGACGTGTGCATGGATGCAGAACAACGGTGGAAATTAAAATTGAAAAGCAGGAAAAGAGAAATAGCAAAATTTAATAATACACGTGCGCTCCAAAGCTTCATCACCAGCCCAGAACAGAGAAAACTCCAGAACCCATAATTTGGCCACAGCACATAATCTAGATTATGGAGAAGGTACCGTTTAATAGAGGGGGAACGGTCTCCACCCCATAGCGTTGAGTTTCTCCAGATGTTTGCCGCACACTTGCTGGGTCATTATGTGCGTGTAATGATTTTATATTCAAAATATGTTTTTGATTTTTTTTAACTTTACGAACAATTATAATAAAATATTACAATTAGTAAAACGATTTAACGTAGAATAATGTTTCAGTTTAGAGAAGTGACTACACAACTTTCACGTCGACACTGAAGAGAGCAAGAAAAACATTCAAAGCATCACCGCTGCTCATCAGACCAGAAGTGCCACAAAGGCCAATTCCGTTAGATCTTGATTTCGTTGTTCCAGAACCAGTAAGGCAGGTTGAGCCCTTCGGAAAAGAAGTCTCCATGTAAAGAGTGCCATGACTATGATTTGTACCGGCTTAACCATACTGCCTCCAAGCTGTAGCATGCATTTGTTAATAAAATAGCCGTTGCCATGTATTTATTGTAACTTTTTGCTTTTTTCAAGACAACCCTATAAATCATTGTTACATAAATATTATTTAAAGCTTCAACGATTAAAGAGCACCACAGAAGAAGGTTTTTAAATGCCAAGTTTCTAATTCCTCATATTCAAAAAAAAACCGAACCACGCCAACCAGAGCACAACAAGTGGATTCTCATTCCATCTCATTCAAATTGAAATTTAAATCCTATCAACGGACCCATTTTCTAGCAGATGCATTTAAAATTGTGCCCCTAAAGCATAGGCCTAATAACCTCCTCCCATACAAAGCGTGTACAGATTCATGGATCGTTTAATGCTTGTGCCTGTTTCTTAGTGGATCAGCAGCTTTAAGCGAACGGAAACTCAAGCCTTTCTTTGCAACTCCCGCCACTGATGATGAGGACAAATTAGCTGGACAATCCACTCCCATACGCATAGCAATCGTTCCACCAGCAGATATTCGCCTGTCTGCCATCCGGTGTAGAGCTGACGGTAGACGTTTTCTTTCTCATTGCACTCCGCGTGCACACCACCCGTGAATAAGTTCGCATAATCAAATGATAGTTTGGCCCATAAAATCAATGAATTGGATGATTATTATAGGGAGCTGGATGGTGAATTAAAAAGTAATCAAAACCCACCCTCCTGAACGCTGCCACAGCGATTTCGTCTTCCTCACGCAATGGCCATTGGCCACAGTCATTTGCGTTTCCATTTCTAGCCACGCGTAAATATGGATCCTGCTCTATCTTACTTTTGCTTGCCATGCGTGCTTCTTTACTATTTTAAATTTAATTTTGTAAGAAAAATAAAACTCATAACACTAGCAACTCTGTTTCTTCTGTGTGTTTTAATTAAGTTTTAAAATAGAATTGTGAGACACGTTAGCAAACCGGCAGTAAAAATTTATGGCAATCAAACTGTATGGTTTATGTCGCAGTGTAAAGCGAAATATTGATTTATGGACGATTCATTTTGCTATAAAAGCATGCCAAAACCAATAAACGTTGGGGAGCTCTATTATTGCAATTTGGTGGTTTACGCTCATAAAACAATGTCATGCGTTGTTTGATTTTATAGATAAAGCTCTATAAATGATCCTCAATTACTTAGACGCCCTTTCCTGCCAGTAGCATCATTCCTTGTGCCAAGAAACAACCGTCTAATCTTAGCAATGTACAAAGATTTGTTATTAAAATTTCCTTTTCTAATTAAAAACGTGGCATTACTCTAAGCTTCTTCCAAGGGTTGAAATACGTTTAGGCAATACAGCTCTTTTAATTTATTATTCATTTTAGCCATACGCGAAGCCATACTTCGCTTAAGCCGTTCCGTATGAATATTTTCCATCCCTAATACACACGGAAACATCTTCTAGTCAATGAACTCATCCGAGCGCGTTCTATGTTCCTTCCGTGCCATTCCTATTAGCAACCTTTACGGCTACGTCTCTACCACCGGGCATCATCCCCACCAATCTAATCCATTCAAACCCCCCACAAAACTACCACCGACAGTCTCATTTTCTTTTCTAACCCACACAACGTCGGAAAACGTTGGAAAATAAAAGATACACAAAACCAGCGACACTACGGCAAACGGGGCGCATAGCTTAAAAATAGCTAAATCTCGCTCTTTCTCTCTCCCGCTCTCTGAAAATGAATGTAAAATTTACTCAAGCATTACACAACGCAATCGCGTAGCTTTTGTTTATATGCAGCCGCGTACATTCCGGGCACAACGTTTGTATGGACGGGAGAGGAAAATATCATCCACCAAGATCATGGCCTGTGTAAAGAGGCGGTGGGGGCATAAACATCTCCTACTGCTGAGAGTAGTGCACAGTGTGCATCGGCTTCACTATCGCCGCGGCTATTTGTGTGTCTAGTTCAAGTTCAAACCGATGGTTGAACTGTGT
>AXCM01007292.1:0-14236 GCA_000473375.1 Anopheles culicifacies
AATAACAATTTTTTAATTAAATATCTTCCAAACTTTAAACAAATGTTCCCTTAAATAAACATGAAAATTACACCTCATAATATTTCCCATTATATTTATTAAATAAATAAATAAAATGTAACATTATTTTGCTTTTATTGCACAAAAAGCTTTCGTTTTCATTGATTTTTGTGCTCTTATTCTAGAATACGTATTTTGATGACTAAAATTCTGGGAAAATTCAAAAAGGTGTACCAGGATCTCCTTTTGCTTGCCAGTAATAATCAATTCATCATCTTCTCTCACTCCAATTAGAATATTTTTATTATTCATACCATCCTGGAATAAAAATGTTTTCTCTCGCAAGCGGCCGTACAACGAATTTTCCGGTGTTTTACAATTAGGAATACCAATTGTATACATATTTAATAATTTCCTGTTAATTCCTCGTACTTATTTTGCATGTTTCTTCCCATGTTTATCATCTTTCAATATAAACCGTTTGATGTTTTGTTTATTAATTTAACGAGCGACTTTCGAATGCGCACTGGAACGATAATCAAACGTGATGGGAACACACGTTGGTCGGAACGAAATCTCTTATCAGGTGTTTTAATGAAGCGTAAATTTAATACACTTCCAGCAGCTTACGCTAAACACCCTTTCGCCGTTTAATGGTTTCTGAATACATCCGCGTGCTAAAGCTTTCCCGAGCGCAAAATCAGCGCTACTTCCGACGGGTACCGTCTTACCTGGATTTATTCATATTTCCTTCCGGAATCCGTGCCAAGTAAAGCCGTCCCCATGCATATGGTCGCTCGTGCAAACCTGCACCCAAGACACGTCAAAGTCGAAACAACACACGCTCGACACAGGAGAAACGCCACATTCCATCTCGCCTTCCATTCACAGCATCACGTTTTGGCCTCCACGCAAGACACCGTGCGCCGCAGGAGTATGCGGAACTTCAGTAAAAAGGGATTAAGGAATCTTTTCGTCGAAATTTACATGCAAACCCCGGTTCTTTGTGTGGCCGACCTCCTTTTTTGTTGTGTATGAGAACGTAAGGATGTGTTTGTGCCTATTTTCCCCAAAAAAAAACGACGTTCATTGAATGCCTTTGTGATCTTTTGATTTGCCGAGTTGTTTTGTCGTGCTTTTATTTTCCCATTCCCGTTTCCATGGCTACCGTGGCAGGTTTTCCCTTCAGTACCCTGGTGACCAGTTGGTTATGATGCCACCGAAAGGTCCTGTAACTCTCGCATCTTCGCACGGTTCGGCATCGTTTCACCGGTACGGCACACTTTGAATTTTGGCAGGAGAAGTAAACCGATGGAAAAATTGGATTTTACAGCCTGCAGCAATTGACATAGAGGCTGTGCGAGATGCTGAGAAATGATGAGGACTTACAGAAAAAAAATAAAAAATAAAACACGCAACCGTATTCTGGGACCGCTTCTTTCCGGTTGGATCATAACACAACCATGAGCCCATAATATTTACCACACATCTTTCCTGTTTATTGTCGCTTGTGGCACACAACATATAAAATGTCCTTTTTTTTTTGTTCGTTCTCCCTCTCCGCCGCCGCCATTGTTGCTATTATTCACTTTATTGGAACCGTTTATGTCCGGTCCTTCCGGGGGAACTGGGTTGCAGCAGAACCGTACCAGTTTGCTTGCTTTGTTGTTCGGGAGGTTCTCCAAAGCCACCGTCAAGACGTGGTGCAGGACAATATTTTGACAAACTCGAAGCACCCGGTTCCGGTTTGATGAAATCAATTCGGTACGTAATGATGCGAACCGCGCCGGCAGAAGGTGATAAAAGTTTACAAGATTTGCCGTTTCCGGTGCAGTGGGTCACCACGAATCGTTTGTCGCCATTTCGATTCCCACCTGGTGGTGGTTCCCTTTTTTGCCCTTTAGGGTTTGGTGTGTTCGGGATGCAAGAAATCAACATTTGATGTGGTTCCGTGCGGTTTCAAGCAACCGTAACGTAATTATCCAATATTTGGCTCTATTCAGCAAAGAAAAAGGTAGCTCCCGGTACGTGCAGTGACAGAAATGATATTATATTGAGCCAATAAAAGAAGGCGGAACATCATTATTGGTAAATATTTATAAGTCCGCAGGAAGATCAAATAAATGTGTGTTTATTGATGAAAGTGCTGCATCAGCCTTTCTAGTTCTTGGAAGAAAAATAAAAATAAATTAAACAATCAATGTTTTTGAAGAAAAAATTGTTTGAATGATTAAAAACGAACTAAAAGACATGTACAACGAAATAAAACTATTCGAACAAATTTCTCATTTGGAGCGTAACGATATAAAGTTTTATGACTATTCTTATTTCTATAAATAAATGTTCTACACCGCCCAAACAAAGATTCTCAAACGCAGCCGAATATCTCATGCCATCGCTACCCTTTCTTTCCATTTCACACAAAAGGGAATGAGAAAAGCAGCCCAGTTCCAAAGATTTCATTCCAGCTGAGCAAACAGCACCCGGCTTTTTTCTTGGATGAAAGAGAAAAATTAGTCGCACTCTGTTTGAGAAATTTTGGGAAATTTGTTTTCTGCCGCGCATATATCCGCCGCTTGAGATCACGTCCCATTCCACGTGGTCGTAAGGAAAGGATCACTTCAAAGCGACACACTGGGCTGCAGCTCAACAGCTGAGTGTGTGGAGTACAGTCTCACAAGAGACCCCTTTGCCGACACGCTCGGTAGAAACGTGCCAGCCGAAACACGAGAAGCTCCCGAAAAAGGCGACACGGAATTTAATATCGGAATTATTCAATTTCATTTCATCGGTGCTCAATGTCACCGCCCGAAAGCCCGGCTCGGGGATTGGGTTGGAGCACCGCCGTTTGTGGCAAGAGACCTGTTTCACAATTATTTAATCTAGGATCAGTCATTAATAGTGTGAGTTTGGAAATGGGTTTTGGGGAGAAGATTATACATTCCGGGAGGTCCGAAACCGAGGGCCGTTAGAACCGGTTCGGTAAAGTTTTTCGTTTTCACCGAAACGGGCTACCGGTTGGTTGGCCGGTTGGTTATTTTTCATATGCTTCTCCGTTTCCCCAAGCCCCCTGCCCTGTGGACGGGAGCAGCATCCCAACGGCACCTCGGCTCAACAATATCAAAGGAATGGTAAACATCGCTGATAGATGATTCCACTTAGCCTAAGCGGTGAAGGTGTGACCGATCGGATCCGATGAAAATGGAGAAAATGTACCGAACGTGCGGTGTCCGTAGGTGACGATGGCGATGTGTAACTGGATAATGTCGATGCGTGGTTAGGAGATATGTACACACACACACACTCGCAAGCTCTTTCTCCTTTTGTGCTTACCAGACATAATCATATTTATGACAGATTGACCGAAGGCTAAGCGATGAAAGCCTGTAATGATTCATGTTATTAAAAAGAAATCGATGATATATTGAAGTATCATATCGATCTGACCAGTGCAAAAACCGATGAAAAGTATAAAAAGTAAAGTAAACCATGATAAGACCTAATAAATTGAAAATTAGAAAAATAAAAAATGATATTAAAAACAACAAGTTTTTAAACAGAGAAACAGAGAAACTAAAACATTAACATCCAAAATAAAAATAAAAACAGTGAAAAAACAGGTAAGAAAAAAAAGGTAAAGAGATGACAAGAATGTTTGCAAAAAAATAAACAAAATCTCATATTAGCAACATTAGACCTATGGAAGGCAAAGTAATAAAAATGATAAAATTCATGCAAAGAAACACATAAACCAAACCACGCTCACTTAAGAACACAATTTGTTGGCAAAAAGAAGAAAAGAAATGAACAGACAAGCAAGAAATTAAAACAAAAAAAGGTCAAATGTGTAGAATAAATCAAAATCCCAATCAATAGAAGAGTATCGCAAACATTGAAATGATAAACGAACAAACTCAATATTTGTGGAATGAAAATTTATAATAATAATAAAACAGCTATTCATTAAGTTGTTATTGTTTTTTTTCTTGTTTTTAAATATGTTCATTTATGCATTTCTATAGTTAGTCATCTATTTACTTGTTGAATTGTTTAGTTTTTATTCGGTTATTTGTCTCCTTGTCCATTTATTTATTTATTTATTCATTTGTTTATTTATTTATTTACTTTTTATATATTTATTTATATATATATTTATTCACTCATTCATTTATTTATTTATTCATTTATTTATTTATTTATTTATGTATTTTTGATTAATTTATTTATGTTATATGTTTAATACCTTTTTGTTTATATTTTGTTTTATTAGAAGTTTTTTTGTTTCTTTGTTTATTTTCTCTATTTCTTGTTTACTTATTTAAGCATTTAGTTTTTTCAAACTTGGTATAAATAACTCCAATAAGCTTCAATTTTTTGATACAAAACTAAATAGCAAGTATACAATGACCTTTATAGAAAACCGAATCAGAACTTAATAAATATAATTAATTTCGTAAATTCATTCGATTGGCTTTCAAAAATTAAGCCTATTACGTAAAAAACATAAATATGCTAGTAAGAAATGTATGATAACTTGAAAACTGTGATACATTTGAGAAACTCATTTTTTTCACAAAAAACTTTACATCCTACTCACACAAACAAAACACATTATGCGTGTTTAACAGACATGATAGATTAAAGCAGAACAAGAGTAACATTCCCATTTTTCCCCCGTACCATATGCCACTGTTTGAACAGGAAATGGCCAACGGTTATTTCCGCAACCGAAACCGAAACTGTTTCAATGTGATTAACAAAAAAAGAAAGAAGCTTTTCAATGTTTCCACCATGCAGCTAAGCACAAAGCACACGGAAACGGGATCAAAACCCCGGTCAGTTCGTTATTTTGTCCTGCTGCGAAATGGAACGAGTTTCGCAAAGTGGCTTAGGTTGAGTATTTCCCTGTCGAACAATAAAAAAACCCAGACGTTTTGGTTGTTACCCGTCCCATCCAGTTCCGTTGCCTTTTTGTTTCTGCGTTGTACCGGACATTTAGGACATCACTCAGTCTTACCTGTTCCTCGCCGGCGGAGGAAACTATCCTTACCTTTTGTTTCGCGTCCTAATTTGCTCATTAAGAAAGGATTTAGAGCTCAACCCAAGCAGCACCACTCATAAATCCTGTTACGCACGGTGACTTACTTCCGGGGACGAGTTCTGATTGTCGTCCTGCGTCCCTACATAATCACCCAATACAATGGCAGCATATTTCTGTGGCGTGTTCATAAATCTCGGCCCGTCCCCTTTCGCCAAAAGCTGCAGGTACTTTGGCGACGAAGAATTTATGTAAATCTGCAACGGTACGAGCTTAATGTTGGGCCTGGTGGACACTTTTCGCTGGAGAAAAGGGATGAAGTTGTGGAGGGCGAAATTAAGCGAAACAAAAGCTTCAAGTACAATCACAGACACTCTCGATTTCGGGGAAAAGCCAACGTACCGGAGCTGAGAATCAACAGGTTCTTAGTCTGCCGGTGGCACACCGCTAAAAGCTTCCGTGCTTTGGCGTGCTCGAGAAGTTATGCATATTGATACGAACTTTGCAGACTCCGAGGGATGGCAACATCGCCCACCCACCCCCGGGGAAATAGGCAAGGGTGGTGTATAAACCTTTTCGAGAAGTTTGAATAACAAATTAGACTGAATCAATATTTAATTTGTTAAATAATTCAAATTTCACGTTCAACGTTGCACAGCAGCGAAGCAGGAAGCAGCAGAAGCTGAATGTCGGATATCTTCCGGAAAAGTTCCAAAACTTCCCGAACGCCCCTAGACGCCCAGGAATAGCGTTCGCCCCCCAAAAAAACACTTGTTTGATTTTTGTGGAGAAACTTTTCATCGACACTTTCGATCGGGTGACTTTGTTATCCCACCCGAGGGCCACCGGTCGAATGTTGGGCGTTCCCCGTGTACGAAAACGGCAAGAGCGTCGATCAAAATAATGGTGTAAAGGCGACGATGATGACGATAATAATAGGGTTACACTATTTACATAAATATTTTCTATTTGAATTATTCATAGAACCGGTGAGCCGAGTTGTCACACCGACGGTTCTGTCTCCATCGCAAACAGCTGTTTCGAACTGGAATGCCGAGTACGGGGGAAAGCCATTTCTCTTCCATCCCGTACGAAGCGTAAATCGAAGCGCACAGCATCAACACCTTCACCGTTGGTCGGGCAGACTCGGGCACAAACAAGCCTGTCCCAACGCGCTAGTAAGGCGGGCACACTAAGTGCTATTATCTGTTTCGGACTTCTTTTTTTTTTTTTTGTTGAGTATGATTTTTGAAGTTCCAAAATCGTCTACCGGTGTCGTCGTCGCCGGTACCAGAATGGGAGGAAAAACAAATAGAAGCACTTTCTGTATTTGCTAGGTGAACCAGATAAGCTGAACATTACCTTCACATCTTACCTTGGGGGACTGTGTTATGAGGCCAATAGAGAAATTTAATCGTCAATACAAGAGAGATGTTTGTGATAGAATCTACTACTTACGGGCAGAAAATTGTTTAAATAACATTCCTTTGGATGGAATGTACCGAACATTGATTTAAAATGAAAATGAAGAATAGGCTTGGGTTAAATACAGTGCGTAAGATAACTACACCAACACTTGCTTTTAATGACAAGAAGAAATTGAATATATTCTGAGTGTCCTGAAACTGTTTTAGAGTTGAAGTCTTGATAAGATTTAAAATTTGTTTTCCTAAGGAAATTTCTTTAAAATTATAAAAATATTTCTATTTGTATCCTTAACTTAGTAGTTCCACCGTAGCTGAGAGAGAGAGAGAGAGTCGCTTTTCCGACATAAAGATTAGAACCTTTCAAATATCCTTGCTTTCTTTATGACCCCGTCACTCGATGTATTCTTTCGAAGAATTTTTCAACTATGAAATGATTTCATAGTTACTCGAGTTATAACGTTTGTCAAGAGTAATGGAATTATTATAAATTCAGCGTAAGTTTATACTGACATTCCAAGTAAAGCCACAGGCATACTGAAGGGAAAAAGATAAGCGACAGTAGTCGGAGCTCGAATTTCAGGAAAGAAGCATAGCATCTCGCCCTTCAATTGAATTCATTTGAACTTCTGTGAAAGAAATTAGAAATTAGACAGAATAAGGAATTTTAGAACAAAAAACTTAACAAAACTCCACAAAAGCTCAGATCAAATAAATAAAACCATACAGAAATACTCCAGGCATATAACAAAGTGCAAAAACATAAGTCCGAGCTCACAGAAAATGAAGAACATTCTGAAGATGGAAATGTCTCTCACCCACAAAGTCAATCCGCAACTTTGGTCTAGAAACAGATATGACATTTATTTCAAATAATGATCCCAGCTTTCTTAATCGTAGGCAAATAATTCCTATTACTGTATTCCGGACATTAAGATCTTTTGAGGACCTTTCGTGTTTCCTGGAGTTCTCTAAGTATACTCCGGGATCATTGTTGGAGTACTGCTTCTTCAAACATATAGTCCTTATGATGATTCTTGGTGTTTCCTGGAGTTCTCACGGAGTGTCATTGTTGGAGTACTGTTCCTGGGATTCGAGGACTCCCATCATCAGGACCACCGAAGATCTCAAGTATTTGAAACCACCTTGGTCTTGGTGTTGGACGAAGAGCGATGTCGATTACATGATCTACAGGCGCTAGGAGTTTGCAAATCCTATGTTTCGTCCTCCTTGATTGCAGCTGTCTTCTTAGACGTCAATGATGTCCATGTCCCACGCGCTTCCATTCCCCTATGTGATCCCTCTGGTTTGATCTGTACACGTCCCACACTGTACAGAATGCGTGCCATCCATTTCTTCAATATCTAATCACTCCACGTTATCCTTTTCCCGAGCTTTCGTTTTACTTGCGCTTCTTAACATTTCTCCTCTATACCCTCCTTGGTTATTATTTAGAATGTTGTGCAATATTTTATTCAATCTTAAATCAAATTTCAAAGCAATTCGATAACTTCACAAACGTTATTTTTTAATATTCTCTAAACCCAAAATATGGAAGTTTTTTGTTAAGCACTGTTTATTACATTTTCATAACAGCGTATTCCCCAAACCAGAAATTAAATATCCTTTTCTTTTCCCCAAGTTCAATTCCCGGCAAGAGCATCGTTATAAAGAGTTTCAATAAAAATTTTAATTAAACTATAAAAATATGTTTCCATTCGGCCCAGCCTTTCAACAAAGCTCCAACACGCAGTACCAAAGATTTTTATGAGACACACTTTACGATTGCAAAAACATGTTATCTATTAACGTTTAATTTGTTTGCTGATGGTTGCACATTTATTACAAACCCTGTTTTCGTCGTTTCACACGATAAGAGCCCGTGGCGTCCCGGGATCGAGAAATCCGCAACCTCGCATAAACGACTTCCCACGCGCACCCGTCGCTAATGAGTTATGATTTGTATGATTGCACACGGTCGCACTACTCGTTGGAGGCGTTTCGTCCTCCTGGCGATGCCTTGTGCTGGTCACCGGTACGATGATGCACTCCGGCACCGTGCTGTCTTTATTTATTTCTTCCGTTTATTAGCACCTAATAAATCGTTTCACCTAATAGTTACCCTTTTCCCGTGGATGTGTGTCCCGGAGACTTTGCCCTCTGGCGGTGACTCCACGGAGTTGGAGGTGTTTCCGCACGGGTGCAGTGCGATTTTTATCTGCACCGATTTCTCCACGCCAATGCAAATGTAACCAAACGGGGCGATTTTCTAACCGCGAGTGACTAAGCTACTAAAGCCCCCGAAGCTCTGCACACAGCTTGTTGCGACAGCGCGCCAAAAAACGACCCATGTTACATGCACAAGTAATTGAACCGCATTAGTGCGTTTTTCAACCCCTCGGGGTGAGGTTGAGCTGGGCACAGGACTTCTCCGATTACCGGACCAACATGTGAGCATAAAATATTAACTTATTACACACACACCCTTCCGCGTTCAGCTGAATCTCAGTGAGGCTGATCGGGAAAGTGAAACATATCGGGCTGGCAGGTTTCCCGAACACGCTTTATCACTTGGGGCTCGTTCGGATGGTGTGTGTTGTAGCCCCGGTTCGCTTAATACCGGTGCAATTAAATTGAGCTTTTAAAATATTGGCTACCACTCGGGAGCAGCAGCAGGTTCCAGTGTAATTACCAGCTGCTGTAACACTTCTTCGACGTAGCGCAATTTGTTTGAGGTTCTGCTCGGACACGTCGTCGGCGAACGCGCGTGGCCCGCCGTCATGACAGAAACATTTGCATCTAATTAATGCATGTTCTGATGGCGCCCAGCTGGAATTTGTCATTTCACACGTTGCATTGATAAGACTAATGAGTTTTATGAGAGGAACATGTTTTTGTAGGAGTCTTTCACAATATTTTGAAGAACTCCAGGATGTTCTTTGACTGCGCATACAATTTGCAAATCTCATAATTCCACAACTCCCTCGGGTGCTCTGACTTAGTTTGCAGACAGCGAGACGACACCATTAGGACGTTCACTGCAGCAAAAGTGCATCGAATGCAAGTCGCCCTCCTGTTCGGTAAATACAACCAACCGAAAACCCCATTCGTTCTCGATACGGTACAACGATATTTTATACGGATTCCAAATTAAAAGCCACCCATCCATTGCATCCGGATTGCAACGTACGTGTAGGTTCGCCAATGTCCAGAAGGTCCCAGCACCATTCTACCAGTGGGGATGGCCTCAACGCCCATTGTCATCGGATTGCACGCTCGATACACACTCCGGAAGTAAGATTCATACTCTCGCTTTACGTTTCTCCCGAGGCCCGGCAGCATTACGTGTGTCTGCACCGGAAGCCAATCGGAAGCCACCCCACAAACGATTGCACATGCATTGAACAAGACTCACCTCGCACTCTCTTCTTTTTTTGGGGGGCAACTTGGCGCGCATGTGTTATAAATTTAATTGCATTATTGCATTTACACCCTTGTTCGGTGGCTTCGATGTTATTAATAATGAATTTATTGGAGCATTATGTAATTAGAAGCGGAACAGTCCTTACCGTGGTTCGGTATCACAGCACCCGGACATACCACAAGTCTGTACGGGAGCTGTAGCGATAAGTCGTGGACGAGATATAGGACGGTATCGTACAACCAACGCTGCAAACCCCGTGATCATCAGGTGCAGCCGAATCGAAATTGAACCGCGCGGTTGTACTTTTGCCAGCCGAGCCGAGTTTGGGGCGTTCCGCACTCCCTCACAGACATATTTTATGCAAATGCAATTTCAGCATTATTCACTTTGCCACCGAAATAACGAGCTTCATTCCATTATCAGACCATTACAGGGTACGCATATTTTATCCCGTTGCTCCCACGATGCACTTGGTTTTGAAGTTGAAACCTTAAATCTTCATTCCATTTGGTATCGAGTGCACAATCTTCAGTCTCGCAGCTCCAAATGCCTATTGGCTTGAACTGATGCGGCAAACAGCTCATTGTCTTCATGATACGTATCATCCCTGGAAGTGTGTGTGTGTGTGTGTTTGGAAGCAAAATATGGACGGAAACGATGACAGGTGCCGGAAGACCCTCGTATGCCGCATCGACAGTGTTCGGAGATAGCTCTCTCGTACGTCTCGACCGTTCCGATCAAATATGATACAAAATTAATTAAATTTCCTCGGGTGATTTGTTGGCCGGACACTACCGACTTGCGAATGCCAACTGGTGTTGCCGATGTGTTGCTGTAACTTTTGCTACTTTTCCGTCCGTTTGGTCCGGATGCGTTGCATCAGCTGTTCTGTGAGTGTTTTTTTATTCTGCTTGGGTTCCATTCTGGTTCTATCTCATTAAATTTTGCTAATGACTTCAAGGTTTTTGGACGAAGATTGGAGTATAACAACTCCTTATTTCAGTCTCAGATAATTCTAGATTATTCAAGATGTCTTACACTCCCAAACTGATTCTTCAAGTAACTCGTGCTCTAAAAGTACTTTTGCAAGGTTGGCCCTATTTTTTTGAACAAAAGAAACCAATAGACTCAATCTGGACCTCTCCAAATGTGTGTTTAATTTATCACCCCGAAGGTTACTGAAGCTCTCAGCCCTGAAATTGATTCCCAAAAAAAGCTCAAAACCGGCAATCATGCTGCGATTTCGATTGACCGCAAAACGTGTCACTCGAATCGATTCACCCGCCCGAAAGCATTCGAAGATACCCAAAAAACCGATTAGACCGATGGACATACCACGTGTGTGATATGTTTATGGCACACGGGTCCGAAACAGCAAATAAAAACGCTCCGGAACATCTTTATTATGATCCACTCTAAAATGGCATAGCAAACCCGTACGTTTGCTCTATGTGGAGTGCATGACCGTCCAGTGACTCCCTCCAAGCATAAAAGCTTCATTGATGAATCGCTCTCGTCCGAACGGAAACATAAAACACCTCACCTCACCTCGACGGGGATGTAAGGTGATAAACTTCTGGTGGCGAACGGCAAACTAGTACCGCACCGCTGCAGTACAATGTATGCGAGACACCGGAATCGTAAAACCTACGCTGATCAAATTCGGAAAAATCGAATCTAAACCACGTCCACGTCCACTGGCTGGAGGTGAATTTATGTGCACGTCACCGTGTGGCATGTGGTGCAGCCACAGGTCCGGTATCAAATCGGTTTGATGCTTCGCATTAAAAAGTCATCGTATGGTGCTTTTGACCATCACCATAAACTAGCGAATCACTCAATAAACAACGAGCGTTTGATTGAGTGGATGGGTTTTTTGAAATGGGGAAAGTATTACGGAAGTTTATTTTAATGTTTCGACTTAATTGAACAGACGATTAGGTTTGTATACAGAAATTGAACAAAGAACTTAATAGGAATTGCGACGGATGATGATAATATGTAGTGTATTAATGGCCGACAATCCAATTGCGGATGAATTCTAGTTAAGGATGATAGAAACTGCGGAAACATATCTCTACAGTTTCTTAAGACGATGTCTTCCATTATCTGTAATACTAGAGTCTAATGGTGAGAATATTTAGTCTACTGGGATATTAGTAGCTCCAGGTGATCGTACATCTTCCTACTAATCTGTGGCAAATATAACGAGAGATGGTCTAGACGAGTTCCGAGGATCCCGGTAACTCAGGAGTCTTCAAGAACATCTACGTTGGGAGTCACCTTTGTCTTTTATTTACGGCAGGACAGCCAAGCCGTGTGTCTAGGAGTCACCTTTTGAAACGTATCAAACTTAAATTCTAGATATTCTTTGGAGCGAACAAAAATCGTAGACTTCCTTTGTCAGTTAGAGACGAATGAGCTCAAAAGTCTCTATAAAACAATAAACCAAACAACCTTGGTCAGTTCCTTTTGTGTGGATCTGACGACTGATGGGGACCTCAGCTTTTATTCCGCTGAGGACCAATAAAAGACTTGGGTCCCTCTTTGCTACTAATGTGCTATTATGTATTCTTTGTCTACAGCTTGATACAGTTGCTCTTGACTCATAGGTTTTTATTGCAAAACTGAAGCGTAAGGAACACATCTCAGCAGAAACGATATAAGTGTAAGGAGAACTTCATTTTCGTCTTTTGTCCGAAATTCCACAATATTTTCAGAAATCACTATAGTCTATTCCTTGACAACTTCAAGTCACTCCAAAGAAATGTTCTCGTCCAACCAAGTTCTAGACATGCATTCTCTAGCATCTCCTTCCTGAAAACGTTCCAGCATGTTGCAATTTTGGTTCCAAACTTTTTTTTTTCGCTCTAATCAAACAACAAAGAACATGCACACCAAAGCAAAAGCACTCCCTTATCTTCAACCCCTTTTCAGCTCCACACCTGATGTCACTCCGCGTTCTAATTCCATCACTCGCACTCCAGAGCTCGAAAAGCTCGTTAGTACGCACCAAAATTGGGAACGGGAGGGAGATCTCAAAACTCCGTCCGTAAACCGTTGGACGATGACGCAGTAGAAAACGGAACGGCCCGCCCCGCAATCAACGGCTTGAAATCTGAATCCGTCAATCGAGTCAAAATACACCAATCGGTATTTATATATCTTAATGTGCTCCGGCTTAAAGTATGTTTTGGTTTCGGCAATCTCTGTGCCTCCAGGCGTTCGGCACTCGCCTGCCCAGCCTGTTCGCTGCAAGTTGTGGCGTCTGTTCGTTTATATTTAGGGATTTAAGATTTTAGAACACTCTCCGCACTCTGCCACTCGTACGCCCGTCCCCGGCGGCACTTTGCATTCTATCGCCTAGTCCAAAGGAATGTTTAATGGATTCAAGGAACCAACCTGCCTTTCGCAGGCAAGCGTCATGCGGCGTAGATAGGAATGGTGGAAGAGGAAAGTTGAAAATTTATCAAAGATCTTCTTCAAAACTCGAATCTTTCAACTGTTCGGAACACAAAACGGACTCGAAAAGTTGACTCGTTGCTTCATTCAACTGAGCTCGGTTTGGGATCGATGCCTCGGTCCGTCGCCTGCAGTTTTTGGTAGCCTGCCAAACACTCCGGCCCTAGGCCTCGTTAGCACACCGTGTAATGCGAGTGTACCGAAAGTTTTTCTGACATGAAAAATAGAACTTCATAACTCTTGCTCCCTTGCTTCCCTTGCTCAGGTGAACTCCCTCCCCCAACCCGGGTTGATAGACGGACGATGCGTTCGTGATACGTTTGAATCTTGATAACGGACCCGCGCCCGGATGGATTGGAGTACGGCTGATGCAAACCATCAGATAGCTTCGGTCGATTCCGATGGATCATCTGCTTCGCTGACGCTGCGGGCCGCCCGACCGGGAGTGGGAGTGCCCAAAAATTATTCAACTAAAGGATTACGCGGCAAGCGCGTAGTAGGCGCTCGTGCACCGGCGAGCCCAGCATGAGGAATTCTTCAGCCACCTTGGAAACCGTTGGTTCTAGTTGTGCGTGTTGCTGCGTACAAAACGATGCAAAGTGATTTGTAATACTCGCGGGAAACGGTCAGTTTCTCCCAACAAAGAAATGGTTTTTCTCAAAACAATAATCACTTTTCATCCTACCGGCACCGTGTACTTTCTCCCTGTCAATCAATCAACAGTCACCAACTCGCTCTTATCACAAACGGCAAATCATATGCAAAAAAAGAGCGTTAAGAAAAACCTAAATGGCAAATCGCACGCTCAATTTCATTTCAAAGAATAATGCTCTGCTGTGCGTTGTGCGGCCTTTTCCAACCGTTACTGTCCAATAACGTACCACCCGA
>AXCM01007293.1:0-13778 GCA_000473375.1 Anopheles culicifacies
ATTTTATTGGAGTATTAACTTTATTGGGGCATCATTGTTTAAAAATTGTTCATAGTTCATATAAATGAATTTACTATAGTATTTAAACCTCAAACAACACGGATAACAGACACAGCTTGCTGATTATCTTATGTGGCACTTTATTGCGGATTTAGCCTTCTGTAGAATTCCTCTAAATCGCTAATGATCGAGTGTCTTCGTTATTCCAAATTTAGTGGTGAATGGAATAAGGCTTTCTTTTTTCCTTTACTTCCGATTATTGCGCTTCCTTTGCTCATCTAACATGAATATGCTGGCTTGATTGTCTGGTGCCAATCGCATGACATGATCAACCCAATGGACGTCAAATTTGTGACTTCGTCGTACAACACGCAGAGATAATTGTTAAAATAGTTTTCCCATTGTCATTCCAGACATCCGAGACTTAAAATACTAAAGTGGACTATTTTCTAGAATGTGGCAAAGAGGGTTTTGTCAGATTTGGATAAAGTCCATATCTCAGACGTCTATCAGTACTAGAACTGTACAGAACAGCCTGTAATCCAAGGCGGATGAAATTTGGAACACTTCGACAGGGCGATCACTTAATATTCTTCTGTCTATAACATTGGTCTCATTGGTTTCCGTTGCAGTTTTATTGGAGGTGACTAACTCAACTCCTTATCTTGTCAAAGGGACTGGATCTCCATTGTTGTTGAAGATTAGTTTAGGGCTCCGTAGCTTTGTCTCAGGGCAAAGAGTAAACTAGTCGCTCCTGACATGGAGAATAGACGCTGACAACCCTCTCTTCTAATCCATGTTGCCATATCCCTCATCAAAGTATTAGGTGTCTTTGTATCTACAAGGTGAGAAATATCTAAAAATCTTTCTAACCAATTCACGATTGATATCGACCTAATCAAATATACATCTACAGGCTCTTGAAGAGTTATTGGAACGATCATAACACCGGATAACAAGCAAAGTTGTGAAATCATGTAGTCGAAGCATCATTTTGGGAATTTGTGCTTAGTACTATCATCCGATAATCCTATGTGGCCAAGAGTCGTGGACTATTTTGGGCGGAAGACGTAAACGCTCTTTCCCTTTTTAATTTGTAAGCCAGTCTTTTAGATAAAAAGAGAATGGAGCCAGAGTAAAATGCGCTCTTTGACAGAGAGTATAGATCCTGACGATTATTAAGTTCGTAAAGATCAGATGACTCGACCATGTGATAAAGATGACGGAGTCATCGCCTAGCACCAAAAGAGTTTGAGCTGTTCGGATAATCCGACATCACGATCAACGATATTCCATGGCTTACTAGATGACTCTTTAATATTAATAACGTATTTAAATAGCCAAGACCTCAAAATGGGAACGATACAGTTGAGAAAGAGTAGTTCCTATCCACAGGAGGATCGCTAAATCCCTAACTATTCTATATTATATTTAAAAAAACAAGCACAATTCAACGTCTAATGGATGTTTCATTGTAACTTTCCTGTTCTGGTTTTCTCTCAAAAATTGAATTCCCCGAGTGGCCTCATCATTTCACACTTCCGTAGCATCACTCAAACACACTCCCTTCGCACATACGGTGGATCCTTCGGCCTGCCGTAGACGAAACCCCGCATTACGTCAATGCCACGATGTGACCGTGGGGAGTTGGAACTAGAAGAAATTAGTGAAAAATAAACCCCGTCCCCCTGCTGCGAACGGAACGGAAGAACTAGCACAGAAGCTAAACTTCACATCCAGTGAACCGCGAACGGATGACGTTCCATGCCCGTTTGCCCGTCCATGGGACGAAAGGAACCAGCTCATCATACGATGGTTTTTATCTTTCATCGTGATCGCGATGTAAATGGTGCATCGGGATGTGCCTATGCAAGCCAGGCAGCCCTTAAACCCTGAAACGCCCCTCCAAAGGTCACGACCGGTGCGCTCGCACGGTTCATTCTGCTTTTCGTCCTTTTTTGTTGTGCGTGTTTCGTTTCGCTTTACATTTCGTCACATTAAAATTGTTTTTCCTTTTCCGTTGTGAATTGGTACCGTTGTTACATATCATTTGCTTCCTGTGTGCAACTGGTCGTCGTCGTCAGGGGTTTTTTTTTCTTATTGGAAAATGCACCAAGTGAACGGTTGAGGCGTGGGTCCGCAAAGGACGACAACATAAAGGACGTAGAAATAAACGTTCGGCGGGAGTTTTATACTTCCATTCGGCGCCTGCCGTTGTTTGTACGTAACAAATTTTATGCGCCGCCTGCAACCGGGACCATTTTACCACACTAATAGGCCATGAAACTGCTCTTTTTTTACATAATATTTTAATGCCTTTTGGTAAAAGATGTTTTAGGACACATTAGGTACATTGGGCTGCAAGCACGTTACAATCTGTTTTGGATGTAAATCGTTTGAAAACGATTAATTGAATTTTATTTTCGAACTTGTGGTATATAATAATATAAATTTAAAATCTATTTAATTTACATAATTTATATAATAATTAAATTATGCTGATATTTCGCCAGTAGTTTGGAAAACATTTAAAGTTTTTCTTTTAACCATCATTTAGTTTTCATTTCCAATTTTGGCACCCGGAAAGAATGTTGATTTTGCAAAAATAAAAACGTGCGTAATGTGGACGATTATGGCTAGGTTCCCATCATACAAATGTTTCCATCATTCTTCCCTCGCCACACCACACCCCCTTTGTGTTCCATCCTTCCACTGTTTTTTTTCCCATCATGTCTTGTGCACCTTCCATTCCCTAATGAGTTCCATTTTGGAAGAGCAAATTTTAAATTACGACGTGAAACGTCTCGGCTGGCCGGACGTGGGAAAACTTACGCCAACGCAGTCACTACCGGAGGACAAAACAAAACGCAACTACAGTAGCGAAAAGCAAAAACAAAAAACAACAACAAATGGTATATTAATGTAAAGCCTGCACCGGATCGATCTATTTTTAAACGGTTTGAACTCTCGCAAGGCACCGTTCGGCCCTGCGCCGGTACGCTCATCACATCTAAGACCTAGGCGCTCATCGGAGAGGCTTCCTTCCGAAAGGCTTCACATTTCCCACTTGACTAGTGAATGCGCATTGTTTTGTCACGCCGCAAAAGGAACGGTGAACATCGCGGCAAACGCAAACTCTGCCACCCGGACGGTGGATGCCATCATGCATTAGCCAATTAGAGGCTCGTAAGCTATTGATCGCAATTGACTTATCTTTTATTTATTTATTTTTTTGCTTTCGTTTTTGACCGTTGTAGTAAAACATGAAAAATCTAAATCTTTATTATGTGTGTCGGTTTCTGAAGATTCTAATTGTATAATTTACTAATAATAATTAATATCATGCTTAAGGCACACATTCAAAATAAAAAAGCAACAAGAAAAAACGTATATTGAATCATAAAATGAATAGAGAAACTTGTAAATCACTCATTGCAGAAGTGAAGAAAATGATAAAGTGAAGGCTGTGAGAAAGGAAGCGAATAAGGGAATAAAAACAAAACCAACGAACAAACAAAAAAAAAACAACAACCCCACATACACACATACACTGTGAGCAAAATAGATGTATAGAAGGTATGTATAGAAGGAGCCGGTCGAAAAAAGGGAATCTCCACATCGACGATCTGCAATTTCCTTTTCCGTCGATTCCGGCTACCGGATCCCAGCTGGATCGTATCAAATCGCACCCTCGCACCGTCAGCGTCGTCACCCGGCCCTTCCCATTCCCCCATCCTCCCATCCCTTCACCCATCGAGGAAGGTTGTCTGCCCGTGCTCAGCACACCACATTGGGCGACGAAATTGTCTTCGACATCTTAAGTGGTGTTGCCACTGCAACGGCTGCACAACGGTTGTGTTGCGAGACAGAGAGCAGCCATGCACTTGTCGCACTTGTTTCGGTTGGGCCCTTTTCGAAGTGCGAAACCACGCTGGACCCACGGATCCATGTTGTGGGTCACATGCATCCGACCCTTTTCGTTCCACCTTTTCTTCCCCTTCGCTGCTTCTCTTCTCTTAAATAGCCGCACAAAGCACACCAGCACACAAATGTCTGTCTCTGTCTGTGTGTGTGTGTGTGTGTGTGTGTGTGTGTGTGGGATCAGAAAGGGGAACGGGGCAAAAGCGGGTGGACGGGTTGGTCACAATCAGCTTGGCGTGATCGTGGGATCCCAGCGCGCCCAGCAGTCACAACTTGCAGCTCGCACCGTTTCGAGCCAAGCATTTCGCAAGTTGCATAAACAATTAAGACAGAAGACACACATCATCATTTTTGCCAGCCATTTGCCGGGCCGGTCGGTCCGGGCCGAACAACACTTGGCCTGTGTGCATCTGCGTGTTTGTGTGTGCGTTTTTATAGGCACAATTTCACTCACTAAACTGATTATCTTTAAAAGGAAACTTGCAGCACACACACACACACACACCGCACGGACCGTTTGCCATTCCTCTGGCGGTGTGTTGTCGGCTACCATTCGCGGGATTTTGACTCTGGAGTTTTGTTGTTGCAGTTAGCGCAGTGGCCGTTGTAAACGTTCCCAATGTGCGCGAGGCCCCATCTTCTACTGCTCCATCTGTTTGTCTTAAAACTGCCGCGCGGAGACACTGGAGAGCCAAAAACTTTCCCAGCAAACTAAACAAATTCGACAACTGACGAACATTAAGCGCCAGAAGTGACGTAGAAGCCCAATAAAAAATAGTTCAAGTAGAATGATTTTTATTGCACAGAAGGTTTCTAATCATTGTTCTGGTATCTCAGTAATTCAGTAAAATATTAGAGCAATTAGTAAAGTTGTTGATAAGGAATTACTTTTAAATAAGCGCTCTATAGAATAATTTAAAGGAATTTGTTGAGCAACTCACTAAAACCCCTCTGTCTGACATTTGGTGACATTTCCTCACCCAGGGTAGGGAAATTCGGCATCAAACAGATGATGAGGCATAGTACGGGTTGGATGCAATCCCGCTCCATCTTTCAACATGTTACCATTTTCAGTGAACTTGTTGCAGTTCACATGTGACTTGCTTCGTCTTTACGTTTTGTGATTGGGCGAGTGTCTGAAACGTTTCATCGTCAACCAGCCATGTGGTGTGTGGAATTATAAACCCTCCAATGAACGGCTGTTTTAAACAAAATACATCCAGTTTCTTCTAGGAAAATTATAGGAGGTATTCCAGAGTTTATTTATTGCTTGTCATAATGATATTACTATTAAAGTGGTACAGCAATTAAGATGCTGAAAATTTGTATTTCATTTCATTTTACAATTTAATTAAATATTTACTCTTAAGAGCCTCGGTACTAAATAAATCTCTAGAAATCTGATGGCATTCTGGAAGTCATATCGGTTTAATTCTACTCAAACAATCCGATAATGTCAGGCTGTGAACCTAATCTTAGTTAGACACTAGGCAGTTTTATAGTTATAGGTGTTCTAAAATTCATCCGAAATATGGAAATACATTTCAATACTTGCCCAATTTTTATTCAGCATATCTATATTTTGTAAGATATAATTCTCGAAAAATTAAGATAAAAATCTGATTTGTTCCAAAATTCTATCATCCGATTATATTAATTATTAAGTTTGAATTTAAAAATATATACATATTTGAGTCTAGCATTTTATTTTTATCGAAAATATGTTATAATTAACTGGATATTGGCGATTTACCGCAATAGCAGAACAACAGTTTCGTGCAGATCCAAACAAATCTGACAACATGATGCAACCCAGTTTCAAATAATCGATCAATATTTGCTCAATTGTTTAACAGATAGCGTCTTAAGATTTAAGCTTTCGAACTTGCAGTATCATAGATCCCATTTTCACAGTATTTTAGTGATTGATCCATCAAAACATTCCATAATTCCATTGATTGAAAAGATCAGACTTAAATCTTTACAATTTCATGCACATCTAGACACCCAAGGGTTAATTATTTGGAAAGGACGTCCAAGAGCCTCCGGTCTTTCACTTTCCTAAACCAGCTACCGTTGTGCGATTCTGTTTCTCTTTCCCACTGTTTCGGTCGGTTCTTCGTTTCTTTGCATCATTTACACTCAGCTGTTGCGCGTTGCATATGCATTGCAATGCGTCCCACAGTGCCCCGGCATCCGACTGCATCCATCATAGACACGAAAGCTTTCGTGCCCCCGCGGGAAGGGGACATCAAATCAAATCAATCGCCACCGGTTCCTCCCGTTGCTGAGTGCTCGAGAACATTTGCCGGGAATTTCTTCACGAATTGCGATGGGAATGGTGAAGTGTGTTGTATAATCTTTAATTAATTTAGTAACATTATTAATTAGTGAGTGGTGCGAATGCGATCACACTGAGGTTGTGATTTCGGTCGCCTGGCGACAGCAAGTCTCTCTGAGTGGTGTTTAATTAAAATTATTGAAACATTCCGTCACGGTACCTGAAAACCTCGATTGACTCAGATTAAGGAGTAATCAGCTACGATAGCCGGTAAAGCAATGGAGCGTTTTGGGCCGTCATCAGACTCCAGGATAAAATGATGAGTTCTAACTAGACTTGAAAGTTGATCTCATTCGTGTTGGGATATTTGCAAGGGGAAAGGTTTGTTTTTGCATTTTATATAGCCTTCCCCCGCTCCTTCACCCACTATTAAGTGCTCGCCCTTCCCACCTAGAACAGCACCAGGCACAAATATAGCGCATTTATTTTTGGACCTTTATTTCACATCATTACCGGGAAATTGCACCGCAACTGGGCGAAATTGGTTTTCGCTCGTGAGCAATTCCACCGTTTTACGATCACACAACGTAATTGGGCGACCAGAAACATCCTGACCGCGGTCGCGTTCCATTTCTGGCCGTCTAGTCATCCTAGACGTCGAATGGGGGATACACAATAATGCTTGTAGGCGACTAGACTTTATGGCGGGGCGCTGTTTTTCTGCCCTTTCGGTATGTAAGGCTGACGTATTGGACTGGTTAACCTAAGGCGTGCTGGACGAGTCAGTTTTCCCGGAACGATTCGTTGAGCGCGAGTAAAATGTGCGTAGGCGAAGTCCATTATTTATGTGCACAATTTCGGCCCACCCGAAATTCACAAAAAGCGCGCTAAACGATTATTATTAGAACTGAATGAGTCGGAACTGGAGTTGTTGGGTTTGGGTCATGGCTCGAAATAGGAATTGCATACCTGGTGACGCAAACGCTAAATTCCATTCCATTCGAAAGCGAACGACTTGGTACGAGTAATAGCCATAAAATCATTTGCTATAATCCATGCACTAAGGCAGTGGTCGACAAAGTGTGGTTCTTTGACATCTTGAATATGGCCCTTTTTTCCAAAATTGGTCGACGATTCCGATGCTGAAAATTCACCCTAAGCTTTATTCTTTAGATTAGTAAACATTTTCCGACGATCTAACTGTCAATCGAGATCTGTTGCAATCTTATGCATCTTGAATATTTTAAACTAGTGACAGATGCAAAACGTAGGACGCTAGGTGTACTAATTGTTGTGCTAACACCAGAAAAATTGATAATATGCTATCACAAGTTAGTGTTTAATCCCTTACTTTTCCATTAAATCATGAATTTATAATTTACTGTTAAAAATCAACACTATCTTACCGATATGCTAAAACGTAATTATTTTTATTTAAACCGGAGCACGTAGCTGAAATCACATGATTTCAACAAAAGTTTTTAAAAAAATAGTTAAAAATCATCAAGTTTTAGGCCATACAGTGAAATAATTGTTTCATCGGGCTTAAAAATAGCACAATAATTGGGACAAGGTAATTCGAAAAACAACAATTGTTGCGCTAGTCCGATGCTGTCAGTAGCAGCTGTTATTTCGACTGCAAAAGCTTCAAAATATATTCTGAATAATGAAATATCCTTGCACATGACGAACAAAATGCAATTTCTTCCTAATATAAACCGCAATAAACAGAAATCTTCAACAGTTTGCACAGTGACAGGATTTTGAACTGACTGCACAAAATGCTGTCAGATTATGCCCAAATTCATTGACAAATGTTGTCGCCCAAAACGACGATTTTAAAATTGTTTTTCAATATTTCTATGTGTAGTTAGTTATTGGAAAAATCTTAACAAATATCCAGGTTTCTTTTTAGGTCTGTTTATGTTGTTTTTTAGATTGCGACCTGTATTTTAGAATAGTCGTGCAACAATCTTCTCACAACAATCATCATTTTCGTGAAAACGCTGTATAAACTCGTCCATAATTGGTACAGTTACCCTATCAAGTAAGAAAGCATTAAGCTACGAATAGTGCAAGAATTCACAATTCAGAAGATAGTTTAAATCCCCTATTTCTTACATGAGTTTCTACAGCAATTTAATGTTTAGACACGCCTAAGAATTGCATGAATACGCACATCAATAAATTGTTTGCAATACATTAAAAAATGGTACGTATTTTGGAATATCAATTATCAGTTAGCAAAACATTATCGGAAAACACCATTATACTCTAGATATTTAAAAATTATTTAAATTTACGTACATGGTTCCAATTTCCAGTCTTTAAATATTTTTATGACATTCGACAATATGATTTTCTCTCTAAGAAGTCTACCTAACGACCACTACATTAACGAAAAGTTTAAAATCCTTCTCGCCCACCCTTCTATGTGGATCGTGCCGGGTGGCCTTTCACGCACACGAATCTTATCTTGTCGGCACAACTTTAATTTCAATTTATATTACTTTAGGGTCAAACCGAATGCGCCCTTCATTGCATGGCTTGGCCGAAGGGTGGGACGGGTGGGGCATATGCGGCAAAAACAGCATACATCCGTGCGGCCATGCCCAACGCAACCGAAACCCTGCTGAACCGAAACGGAACCGAACTGTGTGCGGCACGAACCGTTCGAATAGAACCTTCCCCCTCTCCCCTCCCTTCCCACCCCCTCCTTCTCAACGGAATAATTCCTTCCACAAGTTTCGTTTGTTACTTAGCGTTTTGCCCGTCTCGCTGTGCTGTGCCAGCGCGCTTATACGATCTTCAAACATGCTGTCTAGTGACGCATGATGAATGGTGATGATAATCATAATAACGAGTGTGAAAAACATGAAACAGAAACAGGGGCATCTTTCGCCCCTTGCGTCTGCTTAATTTTACCACTTCCCCTCCCGCGTGCCTGCCCTGTTGCGTCGCAGGCCGTTTTCCGCGCACCGAAGTGTCCATCCGAAATTAAAGATCGTTTCCTTTTTCTTTCGTTCTCCCGCTTCTTCTTCTTTTTCGCTTTTGTTTTCCCTTTCTCCTTCCGTTTTCCGCCCCCACATACTTGTTCTATGCTCGAGATTCCCGCGTTCCGTGCCTTGCGATCGTCACGCAACGCCACACGGGTTGGGAAATCTGACGGCTTTTCTTGCCGACGGTGGCCGTCGAGGGTGAGAAACTTAAAAGCGAAGAGCTACGAGACGCGACGGAAGGGAGTGATGGTTCTTGGGTTTGGTTAGATTTTACTGTACCGCACCACCACCACCACCAGCCACCAGCTACCAGCCTCTGCCAGATTTCCCTTCCGTTTTTGGCCACCGAGAACCATGAAAAAAAAGCGTTAATCCAACTAGCGCGCAATGTGCAATGAATGCAATGCACTGTTTGTGTGCATACGCTTGCAGGCTGCACAAGTGCAATGAAATCATCCCTAATGCACTGCGGTTGCTGCACGTATACGTTTTACTTCCCGATGAGCCAAGGGAGGGAAACAAAACATAACGTAAATGTTGAAAGGAAAGTTTAAGAAGCGATACAAAGACTTACAGACTTTAAGAATCTTTTAAGGGAAAAAGATGTTACCCTTTCACGAAAAAACACTGCTTCATGCACAACACAACCTACCACGGGGGCATGGTGGAAGGCTTTCGATCGCATTTTAAAAATAGCTCCATCGAAACAAATGGTCGACCAAACTTTTGCTAAAACGACAATCCACCCACCTGGTGGGTTCGATCGACTACATGATTGTGAGTGGGTGCGATACCCGATCAATCAGTCAGTCAGGCAGTCTGATCTCAAGGAGACGGATCGTCTGTGCGCAAACGGGTTTGTTGTTGCTTTCCTGAGGAAAACCCTATTTTTGCCTGCACGGCCAGAAAACTCGGCCACAGCGGTGTTACGGAGAGGGACGCACAATACGAAAAAAAAAGTTCTATTTTCACCATCACATCACCAGAATAGTGTTTAATGCACTTTTTCCCACGCACACAGCATTTTTGTTTTTGAACGGGGACAGATCGTGCCCAAGAGCGTTCCAACTTTATATCATCAGTTTGAATGATTTGTTTCTATGATCTAAGATATGACAACTGAAATTATTCTTAATTAAATTAAATATTTTAAAACAAGTAGCGAGAAGAAGGTAACTTACGTTTGGTTTATATTCACGATGATGTTTCCACCTGAAGCTGGTTTGGCGTTCCGATCGTCTTTCGGGTATTGAAGGGGGTATTGCAGGTCGCTTTAACATTCACAATTCCTGCTGGGAATCGGTCGTCGATTGTTAATGTGATTGTTTGCGATGCATAATAGTAGTACAAACATCACATTTGACATATTATGGTGTGTGTCTTGTTCCACTAAATCACACTTCACTTTTTTACATCGACTATGGAAAGTAAGAGAAATATATTTTATTTTTTAATACTTGTTACTCAAAATATTTAAATATTTAAATTTAATGATTGAGAATCATCAAAATGTTTATTATTTATGCGTCACCTTCTCTACTATTTATCGAAGTAAAGAATGTTTAGGATAAACAGTAAAGTCGATGCACTAAAGAGATTTAATAAAAAAGGAACAATTAAAAAAACTCTGTCCACCACCCTCGCACACACGCACACGAAACATCCTTTGACACATTGCCTAATGCACTGTACCGATTTTCTTCTTCGCATTGCTAGTTCACGCTTCGCCACACATGCTGCCGCTGTCTTTTATCTGCACGCGAAGTAATCACGCACCAACACACGCGCCCGCTCTTTTCGGGCGGGTTCACGTTCACAGGGGTTCACTTACGCGGTGGCGCGTAGTTGACAGCTTACCGAGCGCGCGCATTGATTTGACGTTTATTTTTATTTTCACCACCCCGAATGACCGACGAACGCGCGACGTGCATGCAAATCTTTTACACGGAAAATGTTAAACACCATCCCACCGTGCCGCGGACGGCCAGGGGGAATGAAATGAAACACTTTAAATGGATGTATAGTTCGTGCCAGGGAGACTGCATGCCTCCATCGTACTGTACGAGCACGGGTTTGTTACACTACCTTCACTTCTTTTAAATATTGTTTCGTGAGATCTTTCAATTGTTCTACCCATTTTTTAAAGTTATTGTTCTTCATTTCCTGGCACATTTCGTGTTACTTAATTTATTGTTTTGTGTTTATGTTCTTATGTAAAAAAAGGGAACCACTTCCATTTACACATTTACACGCAACCACTCGTAATCATTTAGCTCTTTACTTGGTCGAGAGAATAAAAACATTAAAAAAAATGGTACACTTGTCCGAATGGTACGACTTTTACTCTGACTTTACCACCGAAAGATAAATCATTGGCCCAAAAGCGCAACACCAACTAGCGCACGACTCGGTCCGAATGTTCGGGTGCGATGACGAAAAGACACTCGTTTTTTGGGGTGATTTTTTGTTTTGTTTTGTGTTTTGTTGCTTCTGGTTTTGCTGTATGCTGTCAATTTGTTCGGTCGCGCTTCTCGCGTACGCAACAACGAGGGCACACAGTGTGAGGCACGCGCGCACATCACTAAAACCCACACATGCATACGCACTCGATTCGCGATCGTACCGCACCTCGCGCCAATCCGTTGGGATTTTCGGTTGGCCGGTTGCTTTTTTGGAGATATATGCGGTTGTCGCTGGTCAGTCGGACACTGCCAGCCGCCGATCAGTCGGACTGTCCCGTACGCATACGTGCGGTAGTGAGATCGGGGTGTGAAAATTTGAAGGCCAGCAGCAGCAACAGCAGCAATTGGGAAACCCATGAGTTACCTGTCTCGCGTGGACCGGTTCTCGATCATTCATCTCACGCATGTCTCACTATTGCAAAGACTCAATTTTAGTTTTGCCCGATTTTAATGGGCTTTTCTCATAATGTGATTTGAAAAACTGACTTTCGTTTTACTCCCTTATTTAAATACTCTTTTAAAGACTAAATTTTTATTAAAATTAAGTTAATTTAATTATTTTATTTTTACAAAACCCTCCACAAGTTCGAGCGTTCTTAGCATGCCATTTCTGCCTTCCGTGATTTTAAATTACTCACAACGACATGGGCAGCAATCGAACCTCAGTCTAGCCGTTTCTCCTCGGCCACCGAGCGGCTCCATTTTTACGTTTACGATTTGAATATTTAATTTTCCAGTCTTCTCACGCAGCTTATCTCACAAGTGAGTGATGGGTACACACTCGCTCTAAACGCACTCATACCGTTGCATGGGAAAGCATCTCGATCGTTCAACAGACGAATGCAAAATAGCTCACGAGATATGATTTTTCCAACCAGGTACAACCGAAACCCGGCTGGTTCTTGTCGTAACAATGTGCTAAACCTGCCGAGTCGTGTGTCAGAAACTCACTTGGTTCACTTTGCTTACGTTATGAGCAACATACTGCTGTGCTGTTGTTTATGTCTACTTTCATCTAAGAGTACATATTTACTCCCAGCTGATTTATATTCTCATCCATAGCGTATTGAACTGCCAGTGGGGGTTTGATATTATTAAGATATTAAACGAGTAATATAAATATGAGAATGAACACATAAAATAGCACAAATTTAACGAAACGCACACTTTGCAGCGCCATAAATCACAGTGTGACACACGCATGTTGTGTGACCATTTGGACAAATTGAAATGACAAACTGCTTACCGAAACTTCGCCGGGAAGGGAAAAGAAAACCACTGGACTAAACCAACAGCTTTTCATGAAAGTATGTATGTGTAGAGAGAGAAAAAAAACATACTCACACACATGGGCAAGTAAAAACATACACAAATCCCAAATCTTAATTCAGACACCTCTCATACCGACTTGTTCCGCTGATGTCGTCCTCAGTTTCCCTTTCGTTTTTCTTCTTCGTGGAGTGTGCCTCTGCCCTTCTGACACAGCTCTCCACTCATCGCCCCCGTCCCTCACGCTCGGTTCCCGGTCCCGAACGTACCTACATTCGCATCGCAACGGGTGCGTGATGGAAATGTTGCAGGCTTTGGCTGGTCGCTCCGGGAAAAACTGCTTTACGGGGCGCATCGGGCAGAGATGATTTTTCTCGCTTTTCGCCTGCACCCGCGATCTATATTTACATTTCAGACACAGCGAACAGCATTTTCCTTATGCTTGCGCCCTCCCCTCTCCCTCCCGTTCCCGCCTTTCACGCCGACCTCCCGTTTTGTTCCATGCCCAGCCGGTACTAGCATGTTGCCGACAGACGCACAGACACAGCCGTGCGCACTTTGCCAACACTGGCAGTGGCCAAACACAACGGCCACACACACGGGAGGATCAACCGAGCGCGTGCTCGATGGCCAGTTGCGCTGGTAGCGTTACGCGGTCGCGCGGAATCACACCACCAGCGATTGGAGGACTGGCACATGATGCTGCATGCTCGATTCCCCATGTAGCAACATACCGACCCACACACACACACACACACAAACGTGCGCTCGCCCGTGCATAAGGCGCACGGGGGTTGTGTGAATGCGCGAACGGTCGTATGGCGTGAAATTATTAGTAGCCGGGAC
>AXCM01007294.1:0-14763 GCA_000473375.1 Anopheles culicifacies
TCAATATAATTGTTAATTTTTTTATTTAAAAAAAAATCTCAGAAACTTAACGGTTTGCTACTGCTTTAAATTGCATAAGTAGAAACTTTGAGAAAATCGTTTAGGAAAAATAATTAAAACTTTAAGCTCTATTTCCTCAATCCAAACATCAGATTAATAAAAATAAATAAAAATGCAGGATGTTCCACAAAATAAACTAGAGTTGTTAAGCTTTAAAGCTTTTCATACGATATAACATGAAAACCTCTTGCATGATCTCGTAAGGTTCAATTTTATTCCAAACATCATTCTTATTTTTGGATCTCAATTGCTACGTACAAATGTATTTCATCCACTTGCTGGTTTCCTTCTGGGCAGCATTTCGTCACCCGTCCTTTTTCATGAGTGACTTATATGAATAAATATTCCTTTGCAGATAAATCTTTAATAATGGACCAAACATCAACACGTTCATTTCATCCGTGAACCACGAAAAGTTGAACAATGATAAATTTAAAGTCATATACTTCTCCCAATATGTAAGTTCAACCGAAACAAAGAAGCTCCCTTATCGCCCCCTTATATGATCGTTCCGGGTTGTGTCAAAATGCTAATAGTTTTCCAAAACAATTTAATACAAAATATTCTAAGCCCGTGACACAGTCCCTATGAGATGCGTAGAATTACAGGAATGATAAATCTAAGGGACTCTCAAGTGTTTTTGTTTTTACTTAGTAAGGCAAGTAAATAGGATTTTGATAAACTAAAAAGGTTTTTTTTTTCGCGAAGGACGTTACGGATCAAGCTAAGACCCAAACAACGGCTTCAATTTTTGGTTACTTTTGTTGAAGAAACCAATCCAAATGCCTTACTCGTACAACATATAAAAGAAAATATGTATAAAATTTATGCAATCGTTTAAATTCTTTATTTAATTTAAACTTTTAGGAAAAATTTACAAAAAGTCTACACTTATCAAATTATGTTTAGAACGAAAGAGACTTACACATTTGTACGAGTTTACCAAAAATAAAATAATGCTACATTTATATTTGTGCCATTTTCAAAACAATTCCAAAACAGATAAAAGCTCCAATCTAAAGCTTCCCGTGGATGCATTCATTCCCAAACACGTGTTCGGTACGCAGCGACCTAACGCCGAACATATTGGGGTAGGTTTGAACGATCGCTACTGTGTGCATTGGCGAATCCCGCCGCTCGATCAACGACGATCATCGTCTGCCGAAGGTCGCATATGCTGTAATGGGTCTAATTACAGACGCTCGCTTGACGCTTTCATCTCACGTTTGTAGCCAAAGCTTTTTTTGGGTGCGTTAAAAAACAACGACAGGAGTACCAATCTCTCGCGTGCACTACATGGCAAGGGAGTGTTTTTTTTTTTTGCGTGTCCCAAATTGACAGTTCCTCATCAAAACTCAGCTGCCGAAGGTATTCAAATTCAAGTTACACGCGGACCACCGTTGATGCAACATCGCGTGCAACAGCTCCCTTTGACTGTGACTTTTTGTGAGATGAGTTTGTGTTTCCTCAACAGTTACGGTGTAATGTTAGTGAGAAACAAGCAGTAGATTGATAACGTTATCAATTTGATTTATTGTGAAGAACGTGCAGTGTAAATCAAAAGCGATACAAAATGAATCAATCGTTAGTTGAGGTGTCTGCGGAGAACTTTACGCTAGAATCGTATCATGAAGATGGGTTGAGTTTTGAAACATATCTGAAATTTGGTTTTGTCGAGCGTAAATGGAACGCATTGCTGGATGTTATAGGTATGTTTAGAAAAAGTGCTTTAAATTATAATGAACTGGCATAATTGTGAAAACAATTTCAGTGAAAGTTGTGTGAGTTAATTAAAGTGATTTTAACAAATAAGGACTCTTTAGAGGACTCTCAAAATGCGATCCTTTTAAAAATTGAATTTAATTGCGCGTGAATCCTAGTGATTGATTCAATACACTTTATCTCTCAAAACAGGAGATAATCCCGACAATCTGTACGTGTGGTATTCCATGCTCTACACGTACGGGTTGTTCTGGCTGCTCGGCGGTCTGTTTGTACTGATGGATCTGACGAATCGACCTCACTGTATGCGCAAGTACAAGACCCAACCCGGCACTAACGAACTGCTCGATTGGAATCGGTGTAAGCAACTCATCCAAACGGTCGCTTACAACCAACTAGTTTACGGTGTCCCAATGACATACTGCTCCTACCATGGCCGTAAGCTGATAACCGACGTAGTACCAAACGTGCGCGTACTACCCACACTGGACGTTATCCTGCGGGACATGATCGTATGCATCATTGCCTGGGAGGTGGCTTTCTACTACACCCATCGCCTATTGCACACAAGCTTCTTCTACGCACGCATCCACAAAAAGCATCACGAATGGAAGGCACCGGTTGCCTGGTCTGCCATGTACGCACATCCGTTCGAGTTCCTCGTGAGCGATCTGCTGCCCGTGTACCTTGGACCAGCCATCATGAAGTGTCACATATTTACGCTCACCCTCTGGCTGACGTTCGTGATGTGGGACACGCTCGGTGATCATTCTGGCTATCACCTGCCATTTCTTGGTAGCTCCGAATCGCACGATTACCATCATATAACGTAAGTGGGTGCTTAAGTGCTTAATTTCTTTCGTGCGTTAACGGTAGTGGGTCGGATCAATGGCCCTTCATTCACTAATCCATTCCGCCAGAAAGGGCTGTAGCGTGTAGCGTGACGATGGATGATTGTATTCAGACTGTGTAATAAGCGTAATCTGAAAGTTGATCGTAATTCATTTACATTTGTATGAGAGGTGCTATAAACGGCGCTCCTACAACAGCTTCTGTACCTCCGCTGACAAAAAGCCATAATAGCATAACCTGTTTTCAACGATACTTTTCCAACAATTTTCATCTACCTTTGTCTTTAGGTTCAATCAATGCTATGGAAACTATGGATGGTGCGATCGGCTCCATGGAACCAATGCCGAGTTCCGTAAGAAGAAACAGTACCAAAGGCACTACCGAATTTTCAGCCTCAAATCTGCCAGAGAACTAATACCTGTTAAATAAATTTCAGTTCAAAAAAGAAACCATGTGTTCTGAAAGTTAAAACTAGTTCTTATCTCCTTGTTTAGGCTCTAACAACCTCGAGAGGTGCCGGACCCCGGTGGTGGAGTTGTATCGACGCCGGACTTTCACACCACGGACCGAGGTTCAAAGCCCAGTCGGATCCGTAGTGTGAGGACTGTCTATCCAACTATATGTGGTAATAATTACGTCCAGCCAGTAATGGCAGGTATGACCGAATGAAAATAGATCGTTACACGTCAAGGAAGAGAGCCTCCAGAGGTCTTTATCTAAGACCATATATAGCTTCCGTGACTTGAATTTATCCGTAACAGAATAGTCCGGCTTGGCGTTCGGTGGAATGATCCGGAAGGAGTTCGATCTTTGGTCCTCTGCAGTACGTTGATCGTCGGTTGATACTCTCGGCCATGAAGCCACTCTTAAACTGTTTGAGCACGACCGAACCGGATTATTCTGGTAGGTTATAATCTCTAGAAATTGTGGTGTCACAAACGTTGAAGCAGATTCTTCTTCTTCTCTGGCTCTACAACCTCGAGAGGTCTTGGCCTGCCATTTCTGGCTTCCGTGACTTGAATGTACCACGCAACAGGATAGTCAGTCCTGCGTACGGGGGAACGGCCCGAACGGGATTCGAACCTCGGTCCTGTCCGTTCGAAGACCGGCGCCTCAGTCTCCTCGGCCACCGAACCGCCCTTTAGCAGATTAGTGATGTGAAGATCCAATTCAATTTGAGATTCTCAATCCCATCCATACGAATCCAACTTTCATGGCGTTCATCCAACTTCATCCAACTCCAATCATGACGAATTGCGAAACATTGACCAAATTTACAGTTGTTGAATTTGGTCTTGAATTTAATATTCACGAGGTCATTCATCGGTATAACAGGACTCTTCTTTGTTGTCTTCTGTGTTACGGCTAACTTTTCGGAGCAAAGTAGAGTAATTTATATGGAAAGTAGTTTCAAAGCTATTGTGTAATATGACAGAGTAATTAAAGCTTAGATTACACACGACGTACTCTTGCTACTAACTAACAGCTACTTTGTAGTTTTTAGATGCAAAAATGTATAATTTATTACAAATTGAAGATAAACGACACAGAAGATCACACCAGATCTAAAAGGATGTCAAGTTCCCGCTGTCCTACCAATCATGAACCAATCAAGCGGGTCCTATGCAGCTTTAATTAGTGGCGAAAATTCAGCAAGGTCAACATGAATCCTGTTTTTTTTTTTTTTACGAAGAGCCACATTCAAAGTGTCGAATGGCCCCCGCAAAACAAGATAAACGACAGATCCATATCTATGTGGTCGTATTTCCGTTCCGTTGAACATGCATAACAAAATGAAAACAAAAGTTCATGGTGGATAGTTTTATTGTCCAGAGACAGCCTAGCGGCCTAGCTAATAAAATGCTGATTTCGTTTCTGTTCGTCCTACTAACAGTACGAGGGTTTTTTTTTGCATGGATGCACACCTTTTTTTTAATTCGTTATTAGTTAATCGTAAGGGAGACAACAGCTGGAAAAATGGAGAGAGTAGACTAAACAGTAACACCTTTAAAGTATATAACGAACTCACACGTCCAAAAATACATCCAGTTTTACCAAAACTGGTGTGTGAGTGGTGTGCAGCATCTTATAGCAGTAGTGGCAATCCCCAGCCAAGTTACTGAACGATAGTTTGGCTTAGTTTTTGCAACCAATTTGAGAGACCTTTCTATCCAATCGGTTTGATGGTTATCAATATTTGTTTGCATAGAGGGATTTAGATTTAAGCCACACGCCAGCCACCAATCACGCAGTATCGTAGCGAAACTTTTGAAGCACGCACATCCGATTGGGGTGGACTTTTGTGAGCTGTAGTATAGTGCCTCGACAGCAGTGACAGTGTAATGTTAGAGATACAGAAAAAAGGACATACGGTGGATTGTTGATTTACTGTGAAGGAAATCCATTTCGAGCTAGTAACAATGAATCAAACAATTACCGAAATGTGTGAAGTGAATTGTACAGTACATCGTGCAGGGGAAATGATATTTCCTTTTGGCTTTATCGAGCGCAAATGGAATGCATTACTGGATGTCATAGGTATGGAAGTGAGAAGTGTTTTCAACAATCATTAATTGTTATGGCCCAAGGAACCTCAAGCAGCATCGTAGTGTATTATAATACAATGAGAGAATAGATAACACGGATGTTCCAAATCAGCATAATCGGTCTACGACATTCTACGTTTGCAGTATAAGTGTTATACCGAGGACTAATGATCCAACTACGTGGTATTGACTATAGACTTATGTAAGCCGTCCGAGTAGGTCTTTCCGCCAAGAAAGAAGTAGTATTATTAAGTTTTATATAAAACAGAATAAATTAACCTTTGAGGATATGTTAGATGCGTTAGGCAAACGGGTACTCAAGTGCGCTCTCCGCGTGAGAGTACTTTCGTCGGTTGACGAGCACGAGTGTCCGATGTCGATCGCCAGTACGATCGGGACCGATAAAGGCATCTGTGATACCGCAAGTTCGAAAGCTTAAATCTTAAGACGGTATCTGTCAATCGAGCAAAAATCGATCAGTAATTTAAAACAGGGTTGCATCATATCGAAAGATTTGTTTGAATCTGCTCGAAACTGTTGATCTGCCGTTGCGGTAAATGGCCGATACAATATAAATTCTTGATAATTTTCGATAAAAATATGATGTAAAACTCAAATGTGTTTTGTTCAATATAAATCAAATAATCATTTCAACAAGCGTTCACTGTCGTCAGTAGCTGATAAGCATTTCTTCTTGTCTACATTTTTAAATTTGAATGGTTTTTTGTTTATCGTACTATCAGTCACTTCATCAGCTATTCATATATTCATCTTTTTAACATCCAAATCCGATGCATTTTGTTGCAAAAATCTCTTCTTGAATACGATTCGAAATCCCGCACACCTTCAACCTTTTTTGCATAGCGATGTTTGCATAATTTATTCAATAAGAGCAAATCGCAACAGGACCATAACATGAAAGATATCCTAGACTTTAAAAATAACATATGAAACATCGATGGAGGATGCTGCTTTAGGTTCCTTTGGGCATTAGGAAACATCGATGGAGGATGCTGCTTTAGGTTCCTTTGGGCATTAGGAATTATCGTATGTGATAAGGTAACAAAAGTAGTATAAATGGAGTCTAAAGGTGTAAATAAAATGAATGCAAATATTGGAAGCACTCTTACAACTTCAGACATAGCAAAGACTTCCAGGGTTTTGGAGATCTAGTGGCAGAGTTTGAGTTAATCCTTTGTTACTGTTCTTGTAGAACTAAAAAGATACTGTGGGACTCTGGTTAGATGTTGTTCAGAATGCAAGCTGATTCTGTACTAAACTCTTAAAATTGCTTAGTTTAAAGTTATACTTCCAGAAATTATTTTTGAAAAAGATCCAAGAATTTCTAAGAATCCTAAATCTAACCCAACATTTTCTAGTTCTACCTGAGTAGAATCTAGAAATGACTCCACGCTACCACTTGAGCTCCAAAATTCCTGTAAATTCTCGTACTAACATCAAATTGCAAATAAAATTAAAATAACAGGAGACAATCCCGACAATCTGTACGTGTGGTATTCCATGCTCTACACGTACGGTTTGTACTGGCTGCTCGGCGGACTGTTTGTACTGATGGATCTGACGAACAAACCGAAATGGATGCGCAAGTACAAAACCCAACCAGGCACCAACGAACCGCTCGATTGGAATCGGTGCAAACAACTGATGCAAACGATCGCCATTAATCAGCTCGTTTACGGTGTCCCTATAAACTACTGCTCGTACCATCTTCTAAAGATGACCGGTAGCATCATACCAAATGTACGGGTGCTACCCACGCCGGACGTTATCCTGCGGGACATGATCGTATGCATCGTTACCTGGGAGGTGGCCTTCTACTACACGCATCGGCTAATGCATACGAGCTTGCTTTACAAGCACATCCACAAAAAGCATCACGAATGGAAGGCACCGGTCGCTTGGTCCTCTATATACGTGCATCCGGTGGAGTTCGTCGTGAGTGGTTTGCTGCCAGTGTACGTCGGCCCGGCCATTACGAAGTGTCACATATTTACGCTCACCCTCTGGCTAACGTTCGTGATGTGGGACACGCTCGGTGACCATTCTGGCTATCATCTACCATTTCTTGGTAGCCCCGAGGCACACGATTACCATCATACGACGTAAGTTAACTTCAAAGTGTATGCTTCTAGCAATCTTTCTTTTATCTTTTATCTTTGGCTTTACGGTTTATTAGATTCAATCAATGTTATGGAAACTATGGATGGATCGATCGGCTCCATGGAACCAATGCCGAGTTCCGCAAGAAGAAACAGTACCAAAGAAACTATCGGATTTTCAGTCTAAAATCCGCCAGGGAGTTAGAACCAGACCAGTTTAATAAATTTCATTAAATAATAACGAGATTCCCAACGTTTCTTAATTTTCCATCTACACCGTATTCACTGGAGTTCGTTGCCCATAAAACAGACCCAAACACACACCACCCAACCGTGCACTAACTAACCAGTACTTTGGCAGTTTGATGTATTGCATGTTATGATCATTTGTCCGCAATTGACATGGTGACGAAATAGCACCGCTCCATGGTTCAACTCATGTCGAAGATGTGCGAAACAATTCCACCAAAAATAAGGTAGGTCACGCTATACAGGCTCACCACCGAAAGAAACCTTCGCTATTGCTCTATTGCAAAAAGGAAAATAAGTAATAGAAGAGTACGGTTTTCGCCTCCCGTATCGAACAAATCAGTGGGCAACCTCAGTTATCGGACGACAAGTACACCAACTACTAGAGAGTCGTCCAGTTCGTCCAGAGGTCGTGCAGTTCGGGAGTGAAGTGTGTTGTCCCCATTCTATTCAGACTGTGGAAGGCTGTTTTATCCAACAGCAGTATGGAGTATGCGGATCTATTGGACGCTAAGTTGGAAGTGGCATCGTTAACGATAGCAAACACGTCAACGGATGTTCAGCTTAATACAACGATTAGCTCCAATTACGTCGAAACTCAGTGGAATCGATTGCTGGATGTTATTGGTAATGTGCAGTTCTTCATCTCCTCAAGAAGTGCCGTTTGACTTCCAACTCTCTCTCTCTCTCTCTCTTCCACCCTGCCAGGAGATGATCCCGACGTGCTGTACGTTTGGTTTCTCACCGCCTATGCGTACGCATTTTTCTGGATCTTCGGTATGGCGTTCGTTGCGATGGATCTTACCGGGCGGCCACAGTGTCTGCGCAAGTACAAAATACAGCCGGGCAAAAATGAACCACTACCTTGGAAGCGCTTCCAGCAGCTAGTGCTCGTCGTGCTACGGAACCAGTTCCTGTTCGGTATACCGACCAGCTATCTGGCGTTTCATAGCCGGAAGCTGTTCACCGTCGATATTCCACCGGTGCGCATACTACCGTCACCGTACACGATCGTCCAGGACATGCTGGTGTGCATTCTGTGCTGGGAGATTGGTTATTACTACACGCACCGTTTGCTGCACAGTCGGCTTATGTATCGCCGTTTTCACAAACAGCACCACGAGTGGAGTGCACCGGTCGCTTTGGCCGCCATGTACTCCCATCCGGTGGAGTTTGTGGTGAGCGATCTGCTGCCCGTCTATGCCGGACCGGCCATAATGCGGAGTCACGTCTTTACGATCATGATATGGTTCACGTACGTTACGATCGACACGCTCGCGGACCATTCGGACTATCATCTACCGTTTCTAGCGAGCTCCGAATTTCACGACTATCATCATCTAAAGTAAGTGTGTGTGTGGGAACGTGCCGCCAAAATTGAGTGCTTTTAATGGGGTCTTATTTAAAATAAAAACAGCTACACCCAGTGCTTTGGCAACTTTGGCCTGTGGGACCTTTTGCACGGTACGGCAAAAGAGTTTCTACGGAAGAAGCAATTCCAACGACACCATCGGTTGTTGACACTGCAGTCGGCGCGGGAATGGATACCGGATAAGGAGATGTAGAGTATGTTATTGCCCTCTTAGACCTTATACGCACATTTAGTGAGCAAGAATAAAGTTTAAATTAAATGATCTTCCTTCTTTTTTTTTCTTTAGCACTTTAAATATTAAAGCCAAAAAAACCAAACTGCGATGCTCCTCAATCTACTTCGGAGCGTGGATTCTAACTTTTAACACCTTCGTCAAGATCATCGTACGAATCGTTATTCGCACCTTACCCTTGTCCTCCGTTCAAAATCAATAAACAAAAGACACCGATTGCGACACACACCAAACAGGTGCGATAAATGGAACTGAATGCCACTATTGAGTGCGTGTTGACTTTACACGCATAATTTAAGTTTATCTTTGCACAATATACACACTCACCACAATTAGAATTATTGTCATCTATGATGTAATCTGTTCGTTAGTGAGCCTTTAAAAATATGAGACACTCACCGTTAATAAAGGATGACGATCATGTTGCGAATGTCGTTAACAAGTTGCAAGATATCGGCTTACCAATCTCCCTGCGGCTAATGCGAGTGGAAAGCGATCAATTAGTTATGGTGTGATGGTACAAACTAAAGCATTAGCAAAAAAAAAAAATCGATGCTAACATATCGTTATGTAACTTGGAGCATGAATGGCTTATTTTTTTACAAATTGCTTAACACAACCCAAACTTAACGTACGCATCGAAACTAGCAGCTAATTGTTTTACTTGGTCGTTTGATTTAATAAAAAAGGAGAGAAACAATCGCAACAACAAAGTGAACAAAATCGATTTGTAAATGTAAATGTGGCATTCATCTGCACTTTACGCTTGAATGCAAACTCTCCACTCCGAGATGGCTAGTGGTGGCAAATCGTTTACCTTGACACTCCATAAATTAGGCTACCCCAAAATTGGTGCTCTTGGGTACATAATTATCGCCGCTACTGGAAGTGGTCGATGGAAGTCGAATGGTTCAAAAGTTTCTAAAACAACAAATCTACTACCCACAGCATAAATTGCGTTTCATGTACTCAACGTACTGCCGAATGTTGTTGCTTTTAATATTAATTGTAGGTAGGAAGGGAATTGGAAAGTGGACATAGCTAATTATTGTAGCTACCGAGTCAACAAAATCGGATTCGCTTGCAATGAAATTCGGGGTCGAACATCTCCGGAGTCGACTTCGGAGTCGAACACCTCGAAATGTTGCAGTAGTACTCCAGTGGGCTTAATATTCAGTTAGCAAGAGAAGCTATAAAGAAGCATTAAGGGGAGGATATCAGAAGATTCTACAGTGTCTTAGAAGCTCAAAAGTTGAGATGTGGAAGAGTATGAGCATAGCGGAGCATTTGATCGACTATGGATAAGCGTAAAGACGATTTCAGTCTTTGGATCTTCACGATGCGATTAGCACAAGTTGAGCAGGACGAACTCCAAGACGTACACGAGTATTCCAACAAAGACCAGTACATGGTTTTAAGACACAAAGGAGCGTTGAAATCTTGAGAGTAAGACCCAAAGTTTTCATACCTTTTACACAAATCTCGTTGGTGTGGAAAACGAACGTAAGCTTACTGACTTTATAAATCCAATGTCACGAACTAAATACGCACCATTTTGGGATAGAGTACTGCGGTAGTAATTAAAAGAAATCGAAAAACGGGAACGGTGGAAAGACATGGGTAGATGACGTTAAAGGAACATCAACTGGAGAACATTTTAGGGAGCATAAGACAATCCGATAGAGACTTGCCGTTTTTCTTTTGTGGCTCTACAACCTCCAGAGGTTTTGGCCTGCCATTTCTGGCTTTCGTGACTTGAATTGTACCCGCAACAGGATAGTCACTCCAGCGTACGGGGGAACGACCCGACTGCGATTCGAAAAATTCGGTCCTGTCCGTTAGAAGACCAGCGCCGCAATCTCCTCGGCTACCGAACCGCTCCGACTCAGTTTTGCAGATTATCGAATAATTTCCTTTGTGATTTTTCGAATGTAACTATAAGGAATTTCACTGTTTTTTTCGCGGTTTCTACTCGTTTTCTTTACGGCTTTCATCAGTTTATAATTGAAATGTTCACAGTTTTTATTGATATTTCAGTACGTTTCTTCGGGAGCTACCTGAGATTTTAATGTAGATTTTCGCTGTTTATCAGCTTTGTGTTTACCGCCTTAGTTTTCTGAGTGTGAGTTGTTTGAGGTTTGCACGAATTTGTGAAGATTTTTTTCTTTAAATTCATAAAACTTTCTCGTGTTAAGCCTGACTCTATTCCCCTATATGGAGGTTATCTAGCAGATTACTTTGAATTCCGAGTTTCTGAGTTATCTTGTATATCTTTTGGAAAGTTTTCGCTGTTTTTACGCAGTAAAAGTGTTTCAACAAATCTCTAAAACCACACGACCTTCCACTCTGATTTGATAAATGGTAAAAAGTTAGAGCTAAGTCGCCTTCGAAATGCGACTCCCGGAAAATAGGGATTTTGATAACGGTTTTTTTTTCTTAAAGAATGAAAATTTGTTTAAAGATTCATAGTAATGGACGCTACTGAGAATTGAGAACCGTGAAAACTGAGTGAGAATTCTCTGTGCTTCAAATTTATATGAAAACGTACGTTCAACTACAGAACCGTATAGTATGGAATTATAATCAACATTGGATCAACAACAAACTTTGGAATGTGAAATGTTTAATTAGCGAACGTTACGCCGTATGGAATGCAAATTACCTTACGCTGGTTGTGTACCGTGTCCAGCAGCAGATGACGATCGATTACATCCAGCGACACGTACGTGTCCCAGAAGTTTTCCACCACGCACAACCGATGGCCCTCGCCGTAAGCATCCAAATCGGCCGGTGTACAGATGGTCTCGTAACGAATGCCATTCTTCAACTGTACCGTGTTCCCACGGTAGCTCCGCTTGCTGGCTACGAACGTGCCCAAGCTCTTGATCTCCTGGCGGTTCTTCTCCGCACTGTTCGTGGGCGTTGCAACCGTCGGTGCGAAGACGGCTTTTACTTTCTTCTCACAGACGGCGTACTCCGAACCGTAGCTGAAATCATCCCGACGGAAGCTGTATGACGCGTCCGGATTGAACTCCGCATAACTATTCACCCAAACGGTCGGACTGCGCAAACCGTACGCAATCTCAAATGTTAGCGATAGTTCTTCCGTCCACAGTGACACGGAGCCACCGTTGTTAGCGTTTGCCAGTGAGATCGCTTCCTTTGCCGTACGAAAAGCATTGATGGCCACGATGGGGCTTGGCTGGACAGCGCTAGCGTTCGTCGACAGCAGATACTGAACACCCGGGACGAATGCAAGCGTTGGCTTGATGTCACTCGCATCGGAATCACTGTGTACCAGCTGAGCTCCATAAGTCTTGGCCGCCTGGAGCGCTTGCTGTTGAGATTTTTGCAGAAACTTGCTTTGACTTTCACTGAACGGTTTCAGCTTGGCCTTAACGAGCTGGACGAATTCATCCTTTACGTTCTCCTGCACCAGTACGTTACGAATAGCCCAGGGTACATTGTTGCTCATCCACGCCATTGCCAAGCGATCGCTTGCCGATTCAAGATCACACGAGTCAAACACGATCATTGTGCAGTACGCCATATGGAGCGGTATTTCGGCAGTCAATGCCAGCTGATCGCCATCGTGCGACGAGAATGCTGGGTACTGTAGCAGCAGCTGGATAAGTTCGCTCGTAATAGGATTTTCACCGTAAAAGTACAGCTTGAAGCCAACGCACGTCGCTCGCATGGCCGAATGCAAATCCAGCATTATCTCGAACACTGACTTTCGTCGGTCGATCAGTACCCGGTGCTGGGCTTTCGGTTGATCGATCAAGCCATCGTCTTGCAGGTGCATATAGTACTGCATGAAGTTCAGGGCCAGCTCGACCTCGTGCGTAGCTTCCTCTTTCGGCAACAGTTGAACCGAATTGATAAGGGCAGACTTGTGCCTATTAACATAGTTCATGAACGTTTCCTCGCCACATTTCACCGTGTAGGAATGGCAGTCCAGCATGATGGGGTTGGCAGTCTCTGGAAGCGAAAGTTTGTCATTAGCTTGCAGCTTAAAGGTATAGATGGATGATTCTAAGGGCGCGATTTAGTCGGTTCTACTTACAATTATTCTGACGATGGAACTAACTTTCTTTACCAAAGCACGAACCAAAGTTCTAATCGACACAACTGATAGTAGCGAACGCGATAATCGAATCGTAGGCAATCAAAAAGCCGGGGAATCTGAAAGCAAAGCCGTTAGCAAGGTTGGTGTATTGCCGTTTTCCCGCTACCGAATGACGTTTGCTTGTCACCTTGTTGTACGATCAACAAATTGATAGAAAAAAACAATTCATCAAAAACAATCTTTTTGGGGAAATTTTTAACTTTAAACTGTACCACTTACCTACCAATAAATACTGATATTGTGGCAAAATAGATTACAAATTATAGAAACAGATTTGATCGGTAACTTCAACGTATTTTTGTTGTTTACTTTTCTGCCACAGCTTGACATTTTAGCTGTCAGTTTATTTACAACCGGTGCAAAGGAAAATAACATTTCGCAACAATTCACCAGCGAATGCATTTCTTGCACTGGTGCAATAGGCATTTCTAAGTTATACAGTATCCACCCGAAAAGTGTACCCATCATGTTCAATTGTTTACGGCTCACGTCGTGCATCGCCCGAAATGGATCCAGCAAATTCAGCGCATTTAAAACTCTCACACCCGCCAGATCATTCGTGAGTAATGCGTTGCTAGTCAAACCAAACGGCGGGGGATTTACCTTTCGTGATGCAACAAAGGTAAGGAAATGCTTTCGCTATCGATGCATGATGAGTTCACTCTCACTCGGTTTTCCATTTACAGAATAGTTTACTGACGATAGGAAGAACATTTCGCACTCCCATTAGCCGATACTGCACCAACTCTAGTGCACCGGAAAAGGGAACCAAAAGTGTTGGCTACTGGTTGCTAGGATGTAGTGGCATGGTCTTCGTTGCTGTCGTACTAGGTGGGATTGTGTACTATGAATTTGTCATCCATTGCGTGTGCATCGTGATGGAGGAAATTGTAAAACGGACAGGGAAATAAATTTTCCACTAGAGGCAGAACATCAAATGTGCAACATCTTTTGTGCCGGTTCCTTGGTCTACTAACGAAATTCCGTTTTTTTATGGATTGCAAATCATATCTACGGCGGTGTTTGCAGGTGGTGTAACGCGCCTTACCGAGTCGGGCCTGTCGATGGTAACGTGGAAATTGTTGGGTGAGAAAATGCCAAGAACCGATGCGGAATGGCGCGAAGAGTTTGACCGATATCAACAATTTCCCGAATTTAAGCTGTAAGTATGCAATGCGCACAGTCTAATATGGCTTGAGTGTAGTAATGTTATTTATTACTTAAAATTTTAGCAAAAACCAGGACATCACGCTGCAGGAATTTAAGCTGATTTGGTACATGGAATACGGACACCGTATGTGGGGTCGAGCGATAGGAGCATTCTACGCCATTCCAGCGGCTTACTTCTGGTCCAAAGGATATTTTAACAAAGCGATGAAAATGCGTGTACTCGCGTTTGGTGCTCTGATCGGTGCCCAGGGTTTGATGGGCTGGTATATGGTGAAATCTGGGCTTGAGGATCGATTCCATCAGGAAAGTGA
>KI424526.1:4028-19171 GCA_000473375.1 Anopheles culicifacies
TGCTTATTAGACTATTAGGGGAAAAAACACGAATGAACCGAAACGAACCGAGGTAATAATTCGTCTGTCTATTGTACAAAGTCCACAAGCGGTGAAGGAAAAATTGCTTGCTATTAGCTGTTGCCAAAACATGTTTATCTGTAGGGAGCAAAACAAATGTTACAACATGCAAACACGGAATCCACAACGCACATGTTCAATATTAACACATACACTGTCGATAAGTTCAACATCCTTGCAGGACCTTCTCAAATTGCTAATGATAGTAATAGTACGATTGGACTGTAAAATTCAAATGTTTAATCTACTTTGTTTACTCCACATGTTTGTTCGTGTATATTTACCTCCACGTTCGTTATATGACAAGGCTCTATGGTAAGCAGGAATCGAAAAATGTGTATAAACAGCCAAAGTGCCTGGATCCAGGCGAAAACTGCATCCTAAAGCGAACAGGGAGGATACTGAATGTAACAATGATACAGATCTGGCATGGATTCTCGCACAAGAAAACACTAACCTTATCGCCAACCAACTCCACCATTAAAAAATAAGATGTAGCTACCAGATGCAACAGACAGGAACCTAACACGGCAAGCAACGCAATTCCAAACGTCCTGGAATTGTTGGAAGAGCCTTCAGTGTAGTAGGGTATCGGTAACGAAAGACAATCATGCCACGGTACTTACTTAGAGACGAGAACTATGCAATATGACAGTGAAGCATGTATTTCGGCCAGATCCTCTATTATCTTCTTCGGCGCAGGAATCCGTTTTCTTTGAAACCCTAAAGGCATCACAAGATTGAATTATATTCTCTATCATTGCACTGTTCCGCTTTATGCAGCTTCCAATGTATACCTACCGTGTGCCACGTTAGCAACACATTTCCGTATATCAATATCAATCGCAACGTTTTTCTCCGGTTCTAGATTGATGGATGAAATGGACGAAATTTCGATGTGAGGCGTCCTGTAAACTATTAAGACAGATATTAATGGAGGCAATAAGTGGCAGTGACAGGAAGTTGAATAGGTAACGATCGAAGGATATTACATTCGGGAAACATTTCGTAGAGTGCCACATTCAAATGGCGGTATCGGTTCCCAATTCCAAGCGCTGCTTGTGCAAACAGTACATGGAACATCATAAGTATGTAGTACAGACAGTAAAATGGGAAGTAGCCCAGTACATTTGCGCCTGCAGAAGAAATACAAACCGTAAATAGAAGAGCGAGTAGTTAGTAAATAGAAAACTTACTTGAATTGCTGTTTTCCTTCTTTATCTTGTCTGCAATTCGATACCAAACCCATATATCCAGAGCTGTGAGTGAAATGTTAGCAAACCATATGCATTTACTGTAATAGTTGCGTTCTTCCAAATATGATCTTACACAGCGCTCCGGTGATGATGAAACAGACCAGTCCCAGCATGAGAATTCCTTTCCGCCTTTGCCTCAAACTTCGATGGCACTCTTTCACATAAAGAGATAGTATCTCATCAGCCTCGAGGTATGGAATGCATTTATAATCAGAAAATGTTTTGTTAATTTTTGGAGCTACCCTGAATAAATCATTATCAATGGGATTATTCGATACGAGAAGGATTCCTATTGTGGATAAATTCAATTAACAGAAACCAGAAATCGCCCCCCGTATGTAAGGAAGGAGATGACCATATAGAAAGGTGACCGCACTTTTGAAAGCGTCCAAAACTTCCTGAACTCTAAATACCTGTCTCGGCGGACGAAACTGGGACTATACAGAACATTCATAGTTCCAGTACTCACATACGCTACTGAGACATGGACTCTGTCCAAAACTGACGAAACCCTCTTAGCCGCGTTCGAGAGGAAGATGCTCAGAAGGATTTTTGGCCCCGTATGTGAGGAAGGACAATGGAGAAGCCGCTACAATGACGAGCTCTATGAGCTGTCCATCGTGCAGCGAATTAGACTCGCCAGGCTCTGGTGGGCTGGTCACGTCATGAGAATGACATGGAACGACCCAGCCCGTAAAGTCCTTTCAGGCCGGCCGCATGGACAGTGGAGGCGTGGTAGGCCCAAACTGAGATGAAGTGATGGCGTGGATGCGTCCGCCAGAACGGTCAGGATAACGGATTGGCAGACGACGACGCTGGACCGAGAGCGGTATCGAGCAATGTTGCAGCAGGCCAAGAACGCGAAGCGATTCTAACGCCTGATAAGTAAGTATGCGAGGAACGAAAACGGAGTAACCGCTATAATGACAAGCTCTATGAGTTGTACGATGATCTCACTATTGTACAACGAATAGGACTCGGCAGACTCCAGAGATGACATCGCGCAAAGGAATTTTAAATCGTCTATATAAACAGAGAAAGTGTGGTAGGCTCAAACTGAGGCAGAGCGATGACGTTGATGCGTCTGTCAGGAAGGCCAGGATAAACTTGGTAATCGTGGGCCAAGACTTTGAAGCAGTTGTAGCATCGGACTAGTGCGTATCTGATTCAAATAGTTGTTGACAATTTTTCTCTAAATATTTTGGCAACGTATGCAAACGACTTACCTCAATGAGGCGTCGGTTAAGCTCACGCACAAAATGTAATCCCCATATTCCGCTGAGCGTGCCACAGATGCAAGCAGACACTACGACTGATACATCCAGGATGGTGACGACCTTCGATGTTGCCGTTTTCATTCTGAAAACGAAGCTTTTTAACATTGTTGATTTGATTTATAGAGAAGGGAGAACACTTCCAATCGCGACCAATTCAATTGGACAGGATGGCGATAAATGAATCGTACCACTCAATACACCACAAGAGGTGATATTTACCGTATGGGCTTTTTCGATGTAACGTCAAAAAATATACCTTTATATGTAAGGCCAGCTGATGGATTGTAATGAAAGTCAAACGTTAGACAACAATAGTATCATTATTGTACGAATAAAGCAGGTATTTACCTAAACAAAACACTAGACATACACTATAAACGACGAGAAACACATTTCGCTTGTAATCAATTATTTGGCCATTAGACGTGCGCTTAACTACGTAAGGTGCGAGACCAAATAAACGGCTCACGTAAAACACTACTTTCGTAGGTTCCGATATCTCCATGATCGTTACACTCTGCGTGGGATATGGCACGAAAAATGGCGAATGATAAACCGATTCCATATCCGTGAGGGCCCTTTTAAAGGGTTTCACTTGTGTCGCAAGCGGTGTATATGTTGTTGATTAGTTTTCCCAACCTGTCCTTTCACACAGGTTGCCGGTCGGGTTCAGGTTTTAAATCAAACTGTTTGCACTGGATTAGAGAAGGTGTATCTCGTTATCCGTTATCAGTTGAACTAGCTGATCACAGGTGCGAAGAGTTGAGCAAGTGCTTTTAAATAATTGATATAGCGCACCTACGTAAGAAAAATGAGGGAAACACTTTATCATCAAAGGTTACAGCCAGTAAACCTGTGTTGTATGTTTTTCATTTCCGGAGTATTCCGTAGGGGCAAACAAGCATACAGCAAAAGCAATCTGAAACGGGCCAGTAGATTCGTTTCACAAAACTAGAATTGGAGTTTGAAATAAAAATATGTATATTGTTGTATTTGATGATAAGATACACAAATAATTGTAATCAGGTATTAGACAAGTATTAGACTGAATTATTATGCAATTTGATAGAACTTGGAAATAATAAGAATTTGACACTTACACTAATCGAATCCATACAAGATTTACCGAAAAATGATCAAATTTTAATGAAACACAATTTGTAAACATTTTTTCCTACCTAGATTGAGTGAATAGCATTAACTCAGAGAATTAATATAATGCTAATCTGTGTAATACAACACCGGTAAAATAACAAAGCATTCAAAACAGACATCCAATAATCATCACACAGCGTACAGATATTGCTGCCAACATAGAATGTTAAAATGTGCAACGCGCATGTCATACATCTGTCGAAGGCATACGGAACTTTTTTTTTAAACTTTTTCTGCCTCAAAACTTTCGCACTCATCTAAACCTGGGGTGTGTTTAGTCTTTACTTCCCATACTAACGGAAGCTCCATTATCTGTGTTATTTGCTCTATTGTTTAGTGGAGATTGCGGTAGAGTGTAACCGACAAAACAGAAGCCGAATTGTGGTCAATGATACGCGTTCGGAATTTCATCGTCCGCGAGTGTCTAACTTTATATTGAAACTTTCTCCTAGTGTCGCCGTTCGTGTGCATTAGGTCTCCGCCTGTTTTAGTTTGTATGCCAAAGTGAATAATCTGGTGCGAAAACTGGTTGCGAAATTTTTGCTTCGTGAAAGTATCTTCTTAGTGCAGATCGAGCAATATCGATGAAACAATAATGTGCTGCGTAGTCTAAACCTATCCTGCAACACCATTCGTATAAACGTAGCATACTAGAAAGGTAAGCATAAGAATGAAAGCAACAAGAAATAAAACATTTGAAGAACGGCTAGAGCATACGCCCATGGTCGGTTATTACTGACTGCGTAAAGTGTTAGCTGAATGTATTGTTTTGAAGTCCTGAGACTTGTGGTATGTGTTTGAAGATGGCGATATTTCTTCCCTGTTTCACTGTAGCATTACATTAGTTTAAAAATACAATACAACTGCTACAGAGAATGCTTGCACATATTTTCAACATCTACGACAACAAAACCAACCTAATATTTTACAAAAGCAAATAAGAGAATCGTTCCTACCGGCAATATTACGAATGTTTTGTTTCTTATTTTTATATGTGTTGCAATCCAATTCTGTTCGGCATTAATAAGCTAAACGTTAAGAAGCTACATTTAATTAGCCAGCTCATGACTATTCTAACTCGTTTTCAAAGACAAATAAAAATATCTTTCGCATGGTAAAAATGCCATGCCTATAACCTTAGCAGCTATCTTCACCAATAACGATGAATGGCTTCTTCTTTGTTCCTTGCTCAGTCTACGTACCTAGCATTCGCTATGGCCACTGGTACTTCCCAAGCATTCAATACAAAGGATGAATCATTTTACAAGCCACCCACCCTGGGCGAGTATTGATTTTACCGCTATACTTCATATAACATGCCTCGACGGCTCGAGTTCGTAAATGTGTGCATCGGTGTCTAGGCCGCGTCACCGTGTCTATGCTGCTTTGGTACTGTCAATGTCTGCCGATTGGTTTTGTTGCGTGCTTATCTTCGTTTGGTGCGATTCCAGGGCGGGTGTAGGTGTATTAGACGAAAATTGCATTTTCCATTTTTGCTGGTTGAACTAGATAAAGAATTGAAATTGTGTTAAACAAGTAAAATAATGAATTTGATTTTATTTTAAATATTAGATTACATTAATTAATAACTGCAGGGTTATTGGATATTCGAACGGCTGAACCATTCTTTTTTCTGTCTCCGGATAATGACTTGGAAAATATCTATGATGCTTAGTATAATACTCAGTCGACTTCCAGCGGGCATAAGGCAAACATGAAAGGCTCCGATGGCAACGGGGTCAATGCCATTTATCACTTTTATTTCCAGAGTTGCAGAATCCTAAAGTTGACTTAAAATTGAAGACAGCAAAATTGAAGACACGAAACATCCCAGTCTCGTGTAATCGTGGTCTCCCAGTATCCAAATCTACCACAAAGACCACGCCGTCAATGGTTGATAAGTATAGGGCTCCCTCCTCTGGTTAAGTAAGCGTCACTGGCCCAAAACCCCATTATGACCGTTACTGTGTACGCAGAATTAAACATTATGTAGTGGTTGAATTTGAATCACGGAATCCAGAAATAGCCGGCTAAGCATGGGGTTGTAGTGCCTTTACAAGAACATGGAAAGCTTGCAGTTCGGAAGGGACCCCGAGCGCGCAAGAAGAGACGTTAACCCAAATCGATATTGCTATTTGAAGCAATAGATAGGCTTCCACCTGTTATATATTAATTTAGCTAATAGACTTATTAAAATTTGGTTTTGTTATGCTAAGTCAATTCTTCATCACTTACATCCCCTATTGTAAGCAAGCTAGCGATGAGTAGATCGTTTGCGAATCCTTAAAAGAAAGTATATAATATATTATTTTTAGGTGATTTACGCAGCTTTAACAAAATGCAAGCTGGACACAGTATTGGGTCACTCAAAATAAGGAATGTAGTCGTTAATGATTTATATTTCTGCAGTTGGCATCTATTGTTCCCAAGCTACAACCTCGAGAGGTGTTGGTCTTTGGCCTGCCATTTCTGGCTTTCGTGACTTGAATTTGGGATTCGAACCTCGGTCCTGCCCCCGTTCAAAGACCGGTGCCACTATCTCCTCGGCCACCGAGCCATTCCGAGATGTATAGATCATCCTTATTCGTTTAATAAGCTAATAGAAATTCTTAATTTTCTCATATCCAGACAGGAGCAATGGAGCATCGAATGCACTTTGCAACAGCGCTAAGTTCGTTATTCCTATTGCTCAGTAGAGCACTTGGAGAAAATGTCACCTCTATCGCACCACCGACTATGCAAAGCATATCTGATACGGTTCACACAACGGCAGGTCTAGTACATACGACCCAGCAGCACCAGAATCAGCCGTATACCACCTCAACTGTACAGCTGAACACTCTTCCCACGGAACAAACGGGCCCCTACACCTTTGCCCAACCAAGTGCTACCGTCGGAGGCTTTTACGCCACGCCGACTAGTGATATAATAACTTCACAACCTTCTCCAGTTTCACCGCTGTACATATCAAACACGTCTGTTTCCATTACGACGACAACTCAAACATCGGCACGTCAAGATTTAATCGACAATTTGCCTGTGGACGTAACGCAGATTGAGGAAAAACAGCTTGGACCCGGAGGACCTAACCAGGTAGAAAGTGTTGGCATACAGCGGGCCCTGTGCTGGTTGAGGGAGAAACGATTGCCCGACTATAGCTGGGGCAACGATACGCACATGGTGATTCTGGCCAAAGAGTTGTCCGGAGCTCGGGATCCATCGGAAAATGATAACCCTATACAGGCGGTATCGGATTTGGAAAATTTGCTGTCCATCAAGCAGATGGACATTGAGGTTCTGACTATGCTTGATCGACATCATGCAACGGCCAAGCTGCCTCATACGGACCACATTGCCAAGTACATCTTGGCTATGGGAGGCCTCTGTAAGGATGCGCGTCATTTTTACGGACATGATTTGGTGGCTGCTCTTGAACATCACGAACATGATCAGGGACAGGAGTATGAGTTCGCTTTAACTGCACTTGCCATATGCAGTTCAGCAACACATGTACGAAAGCGTCAAATACGACGTCTGTTGGATATTGCTAGCGGTGAGGTTAATGATGTCGGTACGTAAAATGTGATTTACACGATACATAATTCTGATAACGATTAGAGGAGATGTGATAGATTTGTGTTTTTTTTTGTTGCAGATACGATCGCGATGGTGTTGTTGGCTTTACGATGCATCGTTACCGATCATCGCCATCGTCACTTGCAGCACTTTGTACGTCGACCAGCTCGTGGTTTAGCTAGCTTGCAAGGACCCCAGGGCAGCTTTGGTTCACTACGAAGCACAGCACTTGCTATGCAAGCACTGCAAGATTTGGAACCGGATCCGGCCGGGAAATGGAATCGTACTGCTGCGTCAGAATGGCTTCTAGCTAAGCAACGTACCGACGGGGGCTGGACGGAGGAACCGTTGCAAGATGGACAGGTTAGACAAAGGAATCCACAGCAAAATGTAACTGAATTTAGCACTCTTTACCATTGTTGGGCTTTGCAGGATCCTAGCATTGGCATTGGCTTAACAGCCGATATCGTTCTTGCTCTCGGTTGGCGAGGGTTGGGAGCAGTTCGTGCGCTACAATGTGATCATGTGATGCGTGAATCCAACGAACCATCCGAAAATGGAGAACCTAAGCTAGCGGCACCGGTTGGTTTAGGCATATCGCCCGTAGAAGAACTGGAACCAAGAAACGTTTCGTACACCTACACGTTGTGGGTCGGTACGAACGAAACCGAAGAGTATTTTCTCGATTTGACTTCGCCGAAAAATACCACATTTTTCCGAGCCATGAAACAAGCGGCAGAAATAGATCCGAGGTACTACTGTGAGACTAAACTACACCAATCAGTATCGTGTTAATTGGCGTTCCTGTACTTGCAGGTTTTCGTTTGAAGCACGTGAATGGCCCAACGGACACTATGTGCATACACTAGCTGGAATGAAGGAAGAACCGAAAAGGTATTTTCTACACTACTTTAAATGCAATAAACAGTTCCAATGAGACTCCGTTTCATATACTCTAATTACAGTTATCACTTTTGGCTGCTTTACCGCTTGCCCGAAAGGCCCGATACTAAAAATCCTCCGGGCAATCAGTTAATTGCTCCGCTAGGTAATATAAAGGATTTTGACTTCAGTTCTTAATATTCATGTAAATTAATATTTTTTACCTTTACATGACATCATTATTCGAATATTTGCAGGAGTGGATGAACTGTTGGTGGAAGATGGAGAACATTATCTCTACTGGTACAAGAAGCTATAAACTTTGTTTTCCTTTATCAACCAATACGGAAAGGATAGTAAGCAATACGCGACCGCAAATAACTTTAACGCCGGCGTTAATAACAGCAATAAAAAGAAGACAACAAATGTAACAAGAGATTTTGCAGCAGCTAGTAAATAGCACTGGAAAGCATTAGATCTTTTTGTAGAGGCTAGGTGGCCGGCAGCTTTACGCATGATTAAATGTGCACAACGCTACGCAATCTTACGATGAACAGAGTGTTTCGATATATTCAGCACAATGTAACGTTTTATTTGCCACATCACATTAGGGAGAACTTAGAAGGTCGTGAATGCTAATACCGACCGAACTATTAATATTATTTAGCATATACTGCTCCATAACTTTAAACATTCGTAATAATTGCTCAACAGTTAGGTGCGTGTACGTTTATACATAAATATATTTTCATACTCAAGTTGATTGCAATTTATGTAGCAAACAATCCAACACTAGAAGGTATAGCAAAATACAAACATAAACGCCAACGGGACGAAGAACCTGAAAAGTAACAGTTTTCTCTCCGGATACAGGCAGGGCACGGATGAGATAGGGGGAGGATACATAAAATTGTGGACCATCCGTAAATGAGTATAGCAGAGGGAAGCTATGGTAGGTACGGTATGACGTACCATCTTGCAATAGCTAGACGGTTAGATCAAGATATAAGCGTATACAAACAATTATACAAAATATACATAAATATCTATATACAAAAACCGTAAATGAATATATACACATATACATATACAGCCATAAAATATACACATACGTACATTGCAAATGCAGAACCACCAATAGATACAAGCATATGGCAGAGAAGGAACGTAGGGCAGCATATGACCGTCGTGCTTGTATGTTCCGCACGTGGACCGGGGGAGCGCTTTTGCATTTATTATTTCTAAAATAGTTGACAAACAGCATGTTTAGTGATGTGAGTTATTGCCCAAAAGCACCAGCAAGTGATGCACTCCAAATTGACAATAATTAAAGCATAAAAAATGGAAATATGGTGTGAAGAAGATACGAGCGGATCATAACGCAAGATGGGACGTGATTGGGAAAGGATTTAGCTTAAGAAACAGTGATCAGGCAAAAGGGAACAACGATTTGCAGCAAACCAACTAATTGAACGCAAAGTCGACAGTGACTGTGTAACCACATAAGAAGTAAACCCAACTAGGAATGTTTCACTGAATGCACACTAATTCGGCACAAAAAGGAACAGGCGTAATAATACCTACTGTATCCAATAGTACCCACGAACAACCCGGTGGGATAGTGATACAGATGCCGATCTTTCAAACGATACAATCAGTACCAAAATCCCAACCGGATCGTTCGCTCATTGCTTGAATTGATTACCCGACTACGTGGTAAAAATAAATTGAGTAAACCACAAATTACGAGCATGGTCTAATAAAATAAGTCGTTACACACGCCAAGAACTTGCGAAGGATATAGTAGACAACAAACAGTGGAAAAACGTCCGACAGTCATCATTCTTTCCATGCTCTCATTTGGATATGCTAGCCATGTAGTCAAACAAAATCTGTAGCGTTTAAACAATGTGTAACGGTAGTGGCATGTTCGAAAGACAATATAATTTAAATAATAACGTGAAGTTGCTCAAACTATTGTTTGTATTGAAACTGTTTTGCATGTTAGTACATTTGCCGGTTTTTGGAACGGGTTAATTGCACACACTAATGTGTGATTGCATTAGAAATTTATCATACATTTTGCCATTTTTATGTGCAACCTCATTTGAACAACTGCTATTTTGGACCGATTTCTAGCGCATAATATATACAGAACACCGATGAACGGATAAACACCTAGAGCAACAAAAGCCAAACGTAGGGTCCATCATGATACTAAATAATGAAAAAAGAAACACCCCACAGCAACTGGAACGAAGATGTCTTTCGAGACCATGCTGTATTTTCGTAAAGGAATACCGGCAGCAAGGCCCAAATGAAACATAGCATAGCATAGCATAGAGCATGGTAACAAATTAGCAAAGCCACAAATGATAATGAAAAAATATTAGTAATGCACACATATTGCCGAGCAGCATTTCTGATAAATTAGTTCATCAACGTTATTACTATCTATATTGCAGTTAATGACCCATCGCCATACAAAGAGGAGGTATCATCCCTTCAACAAACAAGGTTGGCGCCCTACGATTGATATTTAAATTTGAAATCAATCCTTCATTTACTTCGACTGCTGTAGTCTCAAAAGCCCCACCAATAACAATGTGAAACTATGTAAATCGTCCATCTAGAAGATTAACTAGCATCAAACAAAATAAAACAAAGAATATCGCCTGCCTACTGAAATCGTTTTGTCCCCATATCTTTTCTACTTTCGTGACCTAATTTTAACATGTTTCTTTTAAACATTAGTTTGTTATTCGTGAAACATATGTTTGAAAGATTCAATATTCATTGAAATGTTTAAAATAAATAGTTAAAATGGAAAAATAGAAAATGAAACAGAACTAGGTAAATATTACATCACTTACCTGTTGTAAATGGGTTTCTTTCGTAAACCGGTGCCGCATAACCCGACTAGCGTTTTGCTCCGAGTACGAGACAACATGCCAAGCGGTCGCAAATGCAGCACAGCACATTGGTGGCTGTATTGCAACGTATGGCAATTATGTATCGCACATTTATTAGTGATACTTTTTTCATGTGAAGTGAACATGTCGGGTTTTCTATGGAGCTGTACTTTTAAGAACGTTTTCTGCATAATATGTAATCGATAGAATACTGCCCACGAAGAGCGTAGAATGTTAAAACAGTGGACTAATGAACTGTTTGCAAACTCCATAATCATACACAATTTTAACAACTCCACGCAAGTTTGGGTCACCGTACTGCAAAGGTCAGATGAAAGAGTTTTCGATGGTAATTACTGTGCCTGGATAGTACAGGATGTTGGGGAAATTCTGCTGCGATCCGAATTTTAGGTTGCCCAACGTCTTGAAGAATTACTCAGCCTTGTTCTGGTATTCGACGTTGCGCATCTGTTCGCGCTGTTCTCTGTATTCACGTTGGTGCTCTCGATGTTCACGCTGGTCACGATGGTGATCACGGTGGTGCTCACGCTGTTCTCGCCCCTCACCACGATTCTGATTACCGCGGTTGCCACGATTCCGGTTATCCTGGCGGCGGTTATTGTTCCAGTTTTGATTTTGGTTCTGGTTCCGATAGTTCTGACGATCGCGATTGTATCCCTGGTTTCCTCCACGTTGGAAGAAGTTTCCTTGCTTCATTTCGAAGATACGCTCGTTCGCGTCTACAAGGTTAGTCACTTTATCGGCTAGTTGCATCGAAAGAGCCTGCAGACGTGATGGTTCAGAGCGATGCATCACGATTGTCTCGGTAGGATCGTCGAGCGATGCCATTAGCTCCTCATTGATGATCATCTTGCTGATCAGCGAGTGTACTTTGCTTTTCGGCAACTTGAACATGTCCGCCAAGTGCGGTACGCTGATCGATGCGAAAACGTTCGAATATGTGAAGAGGTAGGTGCGCAGTGATTCCTCCTTGATGAACTTTACCATCATCTCGCGCACACGGTTGGCCTCGTAAAACAGATCCCATACCTTAACGTTCATCTTCTTGTTCACAATGAAGTTGGCACAAGCGTTCCAATCACCGTGCCGCATAGCTTTCGCGGCGGCAACTACGTGTTCGCGCATTGATTCCGGGGGCCCGACCAACGACTGTCGTTCGGACGATCTGAGTTGTTGATAAAATGTCTTACTGATCATGCGGCGACGTGCATCAAACTCGTGAGCAGCCATGTACGGAATCTCGAGCAGCATTGCCGACACCAGATAGACGCATTCAAGCAACTCCAGGTTGATGTGCATGTGGAACGGCATTTGGCGCTGCTTCTCGATCTTCTCCTGTTCTAGCGAGCGCTCGTGCTGGCGTTGTGGGACTAACCCTTGTGCGAGCAATTCCTTCGGCTTGCTCGTCATCATTAAATCAACCAAGCAAAGATGGGCATCCTTTATGTTACCGTGACGGAAAGCACACAGTCCCAGATTAGCCATCATACGGTTGTAGAGAATCTGGGTCGCAGGATCGGAATGATGGATCGTTTCTTGAAGATGCGACATAAGCACCAAGTCACGAGCTTGGAACCAGTTGTCGTGCAAAGCGTGATGGAAGATGTGTGACAAGATAGCTCGCGTACGTAACCTATCTGTTTGATCCTTGGCGTAGATGTAACGGCAAAGTTTATCCATTTCTTCGACTGAAGTGATAGTATTGGGAGGCAACTGACCCTTCCGTTTTTTCAAAACGTTTGGATCAAATTTGTAGTACAAGTGATCAATCTTGCGCAAATAGATACGACAGATTTCCATCTCATTCCCGAGTCGCTCCACGTAAGTTACGACCTGCTCAATAATGCCCGTAACCGGTACTTCGTCCTTCAGGCGATCAACATACTCATTACTGTGAGGATCGCACTCCTTCAATAGCTTAATGAACTCGTCATCCAAACGCTCGACTGCTGTTAACATGCAGCCACGGATCTTAAAAGGTGCCGTGTCATATTCCTCATGCTCATCCAAGATAGACTCCGATAGATGTACATCTTCGTGCTCTAGCAGCAATTTCAGCAATTCCTGTATTTCTTCCAACAGTTTACTCCAGTGCTCGAGTTTCATCGCACCGGACACTTTTGGATTGTAGTCGAATATTGCTGACACGATGTTGAAACGAATCTTGGCCGCTACTGCCGGACCAAGGTTATTCGTCTCAGCCACGGTACGCAACTCTCTCAGGAATTCGATCTGCATCTTTCGATCGGTTCGCTTTTTACCACGAGCAGCCATCACTTCGTTCAGTTTGTTAACGACAAGCTTTGTGTCGATTTCAGCATCCTTGGCGAACATTTTCGGTTGCTCGGAGGCACCAGACCGTGTTCCATTTACAACCTTCCAGCCTTCCTCCTCTTCCTCGTTTTCGTCAAACATTTCGTCTTGCTTCGGCTTCTTTTTCTTCAGTGCTTCGCCTGTCTTTTTCTTTTTTTCTTTTTTGAAAGCATCGTCGCCTGCAGCACCGGCAGGAACGGCAGATTGCTCATCCGTACCCTTTTCGGGTTTCTTCAAGAACCGATCACGAATGCTTGTATACTTTGCATCCTCATCCGAAGAAGTGCTGTCCGAGTCGGAATCACTGCCCCAGTCAGACGAATCGGAATCATCGGCCGGTTTTACAGGCTTTACCTTCTCTGGCTCCTTTTTGAAAGACACCGCCTTGGGTACATCCGGTTGAACCACTACTTTCTCCTGTTCGTCGTCAGACCCCTTTTCGTCTTCACGTTCATCTTCATCCTCTTCTTCAGCGAAATCTTCCGGTGCAGCACGGAAGCGTTTCATATCGGATTCAAAATCTTTGATGTACTTGCGAAACTTCTGCCGTAGCGTACCGAGCGCTTTGTTGTTATTCTTCGACAGGTTCTTGCGACTATCTTTGTCATCCCAGCTTTCATTAATGAAATCTTCCAATTCGGCAAGCGCCCGAACAACGATGCGGGGCGTTACACCATTTTCTTCCTTCATAACTACTGGCAGAGCCTTCGTATAAGCGCGCATGAATTCCTCAAAGCTGGTCAAAACACTCGACATATCCTTGATCTTCTTATGATTGCGGATACTCTTGATGATATTCGAGAGATCCTCGTAGCGTTTTTCCTTCTTCGACCGAACAACGCGTTTGACGTCCTCTTCCTCATCGCTGAACTGTATACGTATGGAAATAGATTAGAATATAAGTCAATAATCCACCTTTAAGAGCAGTCTACGACACGCTATTCACACGAACGCGAAAATCTTACCGTGAACTGCGCCACTTGCTGACGAATCACTGGCTCACTATCAGAGGAGCTATCGGAATCGGAATCCGAACCACCGGCAAAGAAACGAGACATCGTAACACCAGCTAGCGTTGGACTGTAAATAGGAGAATATTGCAATCAAACATTACTTAATGCAATATAAAACCTAAAACTTTTGTAATGAATTGTTGTAAAATAACAATAAATCACACAAATGGGAGTGATATAAAGCCGAGAAGGCATAATTTATAGGTTAGGAAACACCATTCATTGGGAGCTTACGGCAGCTGCCACGCACTACACTATTCGAAAAAAGATATATATTTTACATTACCCACACTTGATACACTAATATAAAGCATAAAGTTAAGGTAGGAATGCGAAATACTATGAATTTGCGGTACAATATTGCGGAAAAACTCACTTTTTTCAGAATTTTGGGATTTTGCAAGTCGCACGCACACGTCTATCTCGACGGGTTGAACCATTAGTTGTCAAAGTTCGGAAAAAGTCATCGCGTATCGGTGCATTTTCGGAAAAAAAACATCGCACTGTGTTCTTGGATATGTCAATTCAATACTCCCAGAGAAAATACTCATGTAGAAATGGGTATGATGTCCAGGCCGGGTATAAAGTATTTCAATATGGATCATCCGTTGGTGTTCACAAAAATAGTAAATCTCTGTGCCTGTAAATCGTTGGAACTGAAGATTGTCAGACTACTGG
>AXCM01007302.1:0-13701 GCA_000473375.1 Anopheles culicifacies
ATGGAGATGAATGAAAAGTACGTATAAAACTCTGGAAAGTATTGTAAATACAATTTCCTCTCGAAATTCTGCTTAATATGCTTTTAAAACACGTGAACTCACCGACTTGGTAGTGTAAACAGGCAAACTTAGCCCGTTCGGCTGTCGAATGCAGCCTGGGTATTGAGCACATACCAATAAACTTCATCGATATTGCTAGAGAAACCGCGCTTGTTAAAAGCTTGTTGTTGTAAACAAACGGTGTTTACGCCAACCGCCGCTGTCACCGCTTTTGTCCTTACGTCGACAATTCAAGATTCATACAATCTCGGGAAAAAACTGTTTGCGATCGGTATAAATGAGCACCGCAGTGAGGTCTTTCGCAGGACGAAGATTTCGGTATAAAAGCGGAAACCGGAGCTAACATAAGTGTAAAGAAACGAACGTGAATAAAAAATTATTTTTTGGTTTCACATCCAGTGATTCCTAAGGAATTTTCTTCGTTTTTTTAAAAAAAGTTCTCCGGTATGTGCAAAGCGGATGGCCAACTAATTCGACGTATGAAGGAGAAATATCGCGCTTCCATGACCGCAAAGACGCTCTCACTATAATCGACGGGTGTCTTCTCTTCAGAGAGAGGGTGGTAATACCAAGTGTACTGCAGAACAGGTGTCTTAAGCAGGTTCATCTCGGACACCCTGGAATAACTCGAATGAAAGCATTAGCCAGAAGCTATTTTTATTGGTCATCTATGGATCGCGATATAGTAGATTGGGTAAACTCATGCCATCCTTGCCAGACAGCAGCTAAAACGCCTCAAACCATCAAGTCGACCAGCTGGCCGGATGCACCAGGCCCGTGGCATCGCATTCACGTCGACTATGCGGGTCCACTCAACGGAGAATGGTATCTGCTTATTATCGACTCTTTCTCCAAGTGGCCAGAGATTATCCCAACTAGCAGCACAACAACATCGGCAACAATAAGTATTCTGCGGAGTGCGTTTGCCCGGTTTGGCAACCCGGTGACGCTTGTTTCAGATAATGGTCCACAGTTTACCAGTACCGATTTTCAGTCTTTTTGTAGGCAAAACGGGGTTCAACACATCAGGACAGCGCCGCATCACCCGCAGTCCAACGGGCAGGCGGAAAGGTTTGTCGACACCTTCAAGCGTGCTGTTAGGAAGATGTCCGCTGATGGTTTAAAGTCACGAGAAGCATTGGACACTTTCTTGCAAACCTATAGGTCCACCCCGAACGCCCAGCTGGACGGTTTAAAGACTCCAGCAGAGATTATGTTGGGCAGACGCCCTAGGACGCAGCTAGAGCTGCTATTGCCGCCGCAACACACTTCACAACCAAATCCACGCGTACGAGTTCGAGAGCTGAAAACAGGCGATGCTGTCTACGCCAAGCAATACCGCCTAAACGATTGGAAGTGGATTGCTGCGACTGTTGTCAAACGGCTAGGAAGAACCATGTATCTTGTCGAAAACGCCCAGCGAGAGACATTCCGTCGACATATAAACCAAATGCGTCGACGCACCAGCGACGGGCCGCCAAAGGACGCTGCACGGGTCCATCCACCACTACTGTTGGATCTCCTGCTGGATGGTTGGCAGTTGCCACCGGCATCGATACCTGCGTCATCGGATCATCCGCCAGCTGCCGAGACACCGAGTTCGTTGCAAGCGCCTGTGCCGTCCTGTGTTTTACCAACAGATCTTACAACGAACTGCCGCCCAACGCTACAACGTAATAGAAACGACATTCCCCGTAATAAGGATCAAAGTACTGATTCGGTACAACAAACACGGCGCTCTTCCCGCTATAGAAGACCGCCTAGTCGGTTCGATGTGTACAGAACCTTTTAAAGGAGGGAGATGTTGTGGCGTCAGATTTTGCATGTTGATGCAACCTAGTGAATTCACCACAGCTCTCACGGATGAGTACCTGCATCCTGTGAGATGTTATAAGAGTCGATGATCGGCTGCGCGCACTTCTCTCTCTCCGGCGCGCGTTGCTAACACAGTGTAGAACAAACGTTAGAATAATTGTAGATCGTGTGCAAGCGTTTTTATAACCATGACGACAGATCGTAACAACTAGAGAGAACGTGCAAAAACCTGTTGAAAGCGAAAAAACAGGGTTATTGGCGGAGATACGTCATTAATTTAGTCCCTTCCACTTCTCTTAATTCGCTTTGGGAAACGGCTAGGAGGATGCGAAACAGCAATAAAACCAATGAGAGCGAAAGCTTTTCAGGCGAGTGGCTGAACGAATTTGCCCACAAGCTTTGCCCCGATTTCGTTCCTGCGCAAAATTTCATACAACATGCGCCTGGTAGTGACCCTTTGATGGACTCACCGTTCACCATGGTTGAGCTATCGCTTGCTCTACTTTCTTGCAAAAATTCTTCTCCGGGTCTGGATCAGGTTAGTAGCAAATTGCTACAAAACCTCCCTGACGTAGGAAAGAAACGTTTGTTGAGAATTTTCAACAATATGTTGGAATTTAACAGCGTCCCGCAGGAATGGAGAGAGGTGAAAGTCGTCACCATCTTGAAGCCTGGCAAACCGCCGTCAAGACACGATTCATATCGGCCGATATCGTTACTTTCGTGTCTGAGGAAACTCCTTGAAAGGTTGATTCTTTTTCGGTTACAAGAATGGTTGGAAGCAAACAACCTTCTATCAACTACCCAGTTTGGTTTTCGTAAAGCCAGGGGTACTAATGACTGCTTAGCGCTTCTGGTGACAGAAATTGAACTTGCTCGTGCACGCAAATTGGGATCTATTTTCCTTGATATACCTTGATGATTTCCTTGATTTACTGGTGGCATTTGACTCTGTTACGCCATACAAATTGAGTCAAAAATTAGAGCATGCGGGGCTGGGACCAAAGTTGAATAACCTCCTGTTCAACCTTTTGTCGGATTAGCTCAAGGGTCCTGTTTGAGCCTTTGGATAATCTAACCAAGTGGTCCGAAAACCTTGATATCAAGTTTTCTGCTGCGAAAACCGAGATGGTAGTCATTGTAGTCATTTAGTAACACATTGCGAAACAAGAAGAAAAAGACTATTTGACCCGAAAATTGATTTGAACGGTGAGAAGATATCAACAACCTTCAATTTTGGATACCTTGGGTTGCATGAAATGGTTACAGGAAATGGTTCTACGGATACGAATTGAGCTATTAGCAAATAGACAGTTGATTTTCTTTTGTTTATTTCTCTCGCTCTCTCAATCTCTCCAATCAAAGCTACATACTGACGTAGACAGATAGTTACAGCATCGAATCGAAGCGATTAACTTTCAATTGGTGAAAAAAAGTAATTAACCGTCTAGTTTGCGCATCTTTGGCCGGTCTTTAGCAGCAAGAAAGAAACCATGCCGTTGTCGGGATTAACTGTACGGGGTTTACTTTGTATATGTGGAGGTGTAAGTATAGCATGTAAATAAATAAAAAGGCACTGCTATCGCTGTTACTGTATTGCTTGTTTCTTTGTGTTAAGAATGGATTGACGTACCTCTGCATGGTTCCTCCCTCTTATACTCATCCTGCACACCATTGGGGATGATTAAAAGCGTAAAATATCACAACCTTGGAAAGGATGAGCAGGCAAGTTGTAGTTCACCACAACACGCCAACACAGCTGGTACGAAAGCCCATACAAGGGTACACTAAGCTGCTTCGCTAACCCATTTCAGCCCCGTTTGCCGTACTAGAACCAATGGATGAAATTATCAAAATAGGAGAGTTAGTCGCCCTAACGTTCAGAAGAAGCGCGTAGGAACGGAAAATGAAATCAACCGAGACCACCGCAAAGGATGTAAGATGCTGGTACGACGCAAGAACAATGACAAATACTGCGTAGTACATCTTTCCAAAACGCACGAAAGTAGCGAGTAACTGTACGGGGAAATAGACGTTTTGGTGAAGAAGCCACCAACGAGTGTGATAGCTACTTTTCTGAATAAAGCTGTACCTATTCCTCTTGAGGAAGTAGAATAGGAAGATCCACACGAGCAGCAGTATATTTCGAGCAGCAGGAATGAAAAAGCTCTCTGATCAGCATTACGCTTAGTGTCTCATCATTTTCCTAGCAAAATTGCCTTGTTTTATTAGCCAACGGAGCCGGACACCGGATATTTACCCCTAGCGTATATTATTCCCAAGAGCTTTAGTTATATTTTAGTATTCTGCCACTGAGTTTTAGTTATATTTCACTGCAATCACAGTAATTTCTATGGCCTTGTTTAGCCTCCTGCTGTGAGTTGCATACGGGTATTACACATTTGGTTTGCTTCAATGAGTGCAATTAGTGGTCGTGAGTGGGAAGGAATAATAATGATAACATTTTCAATTAATATTTGCCATTTTATGTTATTTTCTACAGCTTTGTACAATTCATTCCCAAGCGGAGTCGGCTAACTTCACATGAAAACGCTACCCCCAAGGGGTAGCAGAATCAGCCAGGAGCCTCAACGATCGATAACGACAGCAGGTGCTTCCTTGCTGAGCCTTTCTCTTCGGAATTAAATGTGTGCGCGACGAGAGCTTTCGATCAGACTTGCTAGAGTACAGTTTGTTCTACGTCAGAACACCTCGCGAGCAACACAACGTGGGTTGATCGTGTCGCGAGAGTTCCCGCCATGTTTCATACGAATCGTCTCTCTGCGGTAGATTCTGTGTTTTGCTCTCTCGACAACGTCACATCACGCAAGCGCAAGCTCCCCAATGATGGAGCGGCCTATCCGTCGATCTGTTAGGTTGACCATTGAGATAGCTCCATCTAATTCGTAAGTCAAACTAAAGAGGGAAGGAGGAGCAAATTTTACCATCGCAGTGATATTATTGGAGTGTTAGTCCATCGTATCATAGCTCGTCAATGGCTGTACAATGACTATTACTAGTAATTTGATCACAATATTGTAATCGATGCTTCCTTCTCGCTTTTTGCAGTTAATGATTTGAATAAAAAGAGCTTTTACTGATCTGTAAGCTCTATTCTAACATTATTTATCATCAAGTCGTAACGTGTGCAAGTTGAATATGTAGCGACCAGGACGCCACCTGGTGCAAAATATGCGTAGTAGATTTAGGACCCTGGGGATTTAGGAGACAGGGACGACATGAGTAGAAAAGAAATAGGATAGCTAGGGTGTGCACGTTGCACTATGCTTATAAAAGCTTTGGCGTGCTCAGCTAGCATCTCTCTCGTTCTCTTCCCGCGATACTAGGCATAGTACACAACGCACCGCGTGTAAATCGAGAAATAAAATTGGCTTTCTTAATAACCCCAAAAATATATTTCTACTGTATCTGTTAACACAGGATGTGGATCGCGACAGATGACAGAGGTTTGTTTTTGCTGTCAGGCGATCCTCGATACTAAAGAGAAATAGCATCAGCTACTAGGTGGCGCTGTGTCGTCGCTAGTGCTCGCTAGTTGACGCTAGGGCTTCCTTTAGAAGAGGATGAACAGTCGAGCTGGAGGGAGCAAGCTTTAGGATACTGTAGAACAGCGAATGGAAAGCGGGGTCAAGCGAGATCGACACGGGTCAAGTACAACCGTGGTCCGATCAGCTGATCGAGAACGAAGGACCGGGCAGTAACAAATAAAACGCGAAGAGGGAAACACTTTAAAAAGCTTTTTTTTTTACAAATTCGCTTAATAAAGTCTCAAGAAAATATACGCGGAGTTACTCGCTTCAACGTTGCGAAATAACGTAGCAACAGAGTCGTTAATGTATGTTCCGACTTACACCTAACTTTACAAGAAAATTAGGAGCCTATGTAATGCTGGAAGAAGTCGTAGAGCTCTTCATTGCAATCGAAGAATTTACCACGACTGCGACGGGTTGACTCTCTACCCGGGTACTTTGAAGAAGGCTCAAGTTCAGAATTTACTTTACGCGTTCTAGTGCTGTTCTGATAGCTTTCTCTTTATAAATTCCTTCCATAAATCATACTACACGCTACTGTATGTTGTAACTTGTACTAAGTTCTCCCTCTTTGCTCTATCATAATCCATATCATTGTCGTCCATGCAATCGTGATCGTATGAGAACACATTACTCGCATCACCAATCCAATTCCAACGTCTGTTCTGCTATCCCATAATCTAGATCTAGATCCGTCCTTTTCCCTTCTACGTTCCTTCACGATGCGCTTTATTCGCTAACTACGCCAGGGTCAGAATGATCCGTTTTTCAAGCCCCTATCTAACTTTGCCTTTTGTTTTTCATTGGACATTCCGGTTTTCCGCTTTCGTCTACGTGTCTCTTCTTTCGTCTGTTTCCTTTATGTTCTTCTCCTTTTTCTTTTTCTTCTTCTTGTTTGGCGTAATGATCTTTACGGATAGGCCAGGCAGCCAAAGAAATCTACCGCGCCGAATGCGCCCAAACAGTGCACCTTAGAGCCCAATAGGAATGATTCATTAGACGATACAGAGAGTGAGCGTCATAAAAACTCCTTTTGCAGAGTTGAAATCTTAAACTCCTTTGAAGGATTAAGCTCAATCGCCCACTCTTGCTCAGAGTGCACATCTCACATCCGTTGGATTCGGCGTAGCCATCAGCCAAAAATTCCATGATGGGATACGCAATCCGATGTCGGGAAAATGAACAACAACAGTCCAGTGGAGGATCTAGCTCTTTGGGGCCACCTGGTGGATACCACCTTCCGTGGTCTTGCGTGGATTACCAAAACGCAGGACCCTCTTTGTTGGCCGTACTCGAAAGCATCGGCAGACGTCCGGGTACCGAGATAAGAGAAGTGTTGGCTGCGAGGGACCTCAGCTTCATGAGGATCATCTACCGATTCGCCAGAGACAACGGTCTTATCCTGTGATTCCCCTTCCTTCCCGTGTAACCTAATCCACTCTCCTTTGTTATATGTCGTGTTGTCTTTGTCGTATATGTTTTTTGTAGTGCCACAGGTGTGATCGACGGCGCATTCGTCTACGAAGACGGTACCGTTGCTACCAAGACCAATACTAAAGCAGTTAGAGTCAGACAGGGCAGTATTCGCTCGTAATGTCCTGCAAGCGAATGTAAAAACAAACTGTCTGTTTATTTGTTACATTCCCGATAGGCTCCACAAGACCAACAACAACATCTACAATAGCACAAACAACAACAACTTCTACAACAGCAACATCAACAACAGCAACACTAGCAACAAAAACAACACCAAACCAACAACAGCAACAACAATACAAACAACAACAGCAACTATTTGATAGCTCGTTTCGGAATTTTGCCTCGATGCGGACTCCGTGATGGTTCGACTTAGACTAATCTATATTTACATCTATCCTTTTCCTAGTCCCTACTAATACATATGCAGATTATTTTCCTACTAACAGCGTTAATCGCATTGCCTGCTCATAGGCGCCAACAGCAACAACAAAACCTGTTGTTGCCGCCCACAGTTTAAGAATAGGGAATATTCAGTTAGGAAAGGCAGTGTGTTTAGCATGTTCTGGTTACCATTATGGAAAATATTTTTAATTTTCTTATGTGGGCAAAGAATGTGAGAGTAGATAGAGCAGTATATGAGGTAGGAGTGAACAAAAATACAGTAAACAAGTGGTATAGAATAATTAGGGGAAAATGCGCAAGGTACACTGAGGACAACAGTAGATTAATAGAAGGACGAGGGATGATGGTAGAAATTGATGAGTCGGTAGTAACTAAAAGAAAGTATAACAGAGGTGGAGTGTCAGGTAACAATCAGGTCTGGTTAATAGATGGCATATTTAGGGACACTAGGGATTTTTTTAGCAAATCGTAGAGAAAAGAATTAGGGAAACACTCTACGATTTGATTTTAGAAAATGTGTGTCAGAATACTACCATTGAAACAGGTTGTTGGGCAGCATACAAGGGAATAGAACGTTATGGTTAAAGGCATCTTAGGCTAAACCATGCACAGTGTTTTGTAGACATAGTAAATAGGAAACATAGGATTCCGTCTCCAACCACGAAGCGAACAGGACGTATTACGACAAGCGCTCCGGGTTAGCAAATTCGGCAAATTTGCAATACAGCGAAAGCCATCGACCCCAACTACATGTACACGCATTGCGGCGAGTGAAAGTGAAAAGAACGATTGCGAATAGTGTTGGGTAAAGTAGCAAAATTTGGTGTGCTGTGCGCACACGTACGCACACTAGGCTGTGCTGTGCGCAAGCCTAGCACAGTTCTAGCACACCTAGCACAACAAAGTGCTACCATTGTGCTACCAGTGTGCTAGCACTCCTAGCACAGTAAAGTGCTACTATTTGCTGTGCGCACAGTAGCACTTTACCCAACACTGGGGCCTATGATTCCTTAAGCTAGTTTTTTTATATGCGTTTTGACGTTTGGCGGCTTATCCGCTGCTAGCTTTCCATACAAACTGGCAAGCCAAATCAGCCTGTGTTTTGCGAGTCAGAATATTTTCCTAATGCCAGTTTCGACCAGCTGCTCGACAATTGTCAAAACAACACATTTTTCTAGCAGCTCTGACGCAGGTCAGACCATATGTGCATGATTTTATTAATCGAATTAAATGTTTAATGAACGTTTGTTGAAATGATTATTTAATTTAGATTGAAAAAATAATATTTAAGTTTAACACATTGTTTTTATCGAAAATACGCTCTTAGCTCAACGTTGCGTTCTCTCTTCGCTACAGTTGTGCCGTCCAGTAAGTCTCCCTTTCTATTCCTATACGCACAGATAAACGCATTCGCTCATGCTCTGCCATGGAGGTGGAGCCTATGGAGGGAGATGAGTGCTTCATTACAGTGAAGCGCAAAAGTTCCGATCCAGGACAGTACGGACTACCGGTTCATCTAGTGAAGCTTCTACAAAATTATCTACAACACAAGACGTTTCGAGTTGTCATCTCAACGGCTACTTACAACATCATGAATTTACCGGCTGGCGTTCCTCAAGGCAGTATCTTGCGACCACTGCTCTACTTGCTCTACACTGCGGACCTGCCAACTCTTCCAAATGGTACTAAACTGTTCCTGTATGCAGACGACACGGCCTTTACAACAAAAGGTAGAACGATGATCGAATTGAAAAATGGTGCCCAGAAAGCTCTAGATATAATAATCAGATATACTTCTAGCTGGAAGCTAAAAATCAACGAAGCAAAGACTCGATGATTATTCCCCATAGATTCAAAAAACAGCTAATTAACCCAGATATCAATCATATCACCGTAGGCAGAACGAGGGTCCCGTGGTTGAAGCAGATTCGGTACCTTGGGCTAACCATCGATAATCGCATTCTGTTTAACCACCACACAAGTGAGATACGAACTAAATTATTAATCAACCTCCAAAACCTTAGTCCTCTCAAAAATAGACAGTCCAAATTAAAACCTCACAACAAGATAGCCATTTACAAACAAATAATACTACCCATGATAACGTACGGCATTTCCGTTTGGTGTTCATGCTCAAAAACAAACCTCGGCAAAGTTCAGTCAGGACTCAATCGTATTTTGAGACTAGTTCTCAATACTTCAAGATATACACGACTTAGGGCACTTTATGAGGCAGCGACAACATGCTCGCTTGATCAGGTAGCCCTCAATATAACAACCCGTATGCTAAATAACGCGAGACCATCAGAATTCCTTTTGATAAGAGAGCTTTTTAAGTAGCTGTATAATTTGTTAATTTGTTAGTTTATAAGTCGTTAATTAGTTTTAAGTATAATGAACAGCCTTAGGCTACTCATATTTCGCGAAAGCTACTAAATTACTTCCATTTGGCAACAGGAAACCCGGCGTTGAAAAGCTTATAAGCTGTATCTCGCAAATTATTGAATTGTTAACCATTTTCCCAATATTAATTAGTAAATTCATCATCATCAAGCGGCATAATATATATAGGTTTGATTCGGGTTTAAACGTTTTGAGGGCAGAACAAATTTAGGTTGTAGCAGTATTGAGGCATCTTAGGGTGGAGTGTAGATAGCACAGGTTAGATGGTTAGGCGGCCGTCTGGAGTGTAATTGTGCACAATCTTCCACATTAATTATTCACTGATAGAGACAGGGGCATACAACAACAAAAATAAATGCACTGGTTTATTATTATTTTTTTTGTTTCAGCGCAACTGTTTAATTACGCCAACTCTAAATGTTGCTCACTAATATTGTGTTGCTTACAGGTAAAGGTCGCTTCTTGCTGTTCTACTGCTGTTATTTATACTTTCAATGAAGGTCCTTCCCGCAGAGTTTGTACTAAAACTGTTCTAGGCTTTTTCCAAGCGTTAGAAAACGTTTTACAATTTTTTGGTGAAAGCTCACTGCAATGTCGCTGAATTTTTATAATATTTTATTTTAATTTAATAAAAACCAAAATCTGGTTAAATTCTTCACATTAATAACGTTTTGATTGTGTATCTTGTTAGTTCTATCTGATCTAACTGCTATAGCAGATTACCTTTGGGAGCAAAATATCCATTTTATTGATCAATTTAGTAAATACTAAGATTGAAAGCTACCGCTGATTTTGTGAAAGTTTCAGTCATTACCAGGATTAATATTCCATATTATTTCAGAATGCTACTTATTTCTAGTTTATTATTTAGGGTGCCAGTTATCCTTAAGTTCCTATAAACGATCGCTCAAAAGATCTCTCCTCTCTGCCACACCGTGAGCATGGTAGTGCCAATCGCGTGCGCTTTTTCTCTCTCGGCAAACGAACACGGACGTTCTTTCTTTGCCTCCAAAATCCGGCCCGTCCAAAATCCACGAAGCTGTGCGCGTGCAGTGTACAATATATGGGAGCTAAAAATTTTGTCATTGTTGGAGCTAAAAAATTTTAGGAAGTGTTCTTGCCTACGCAACTGGCTTGGTTTAGTATTGTTCTGAAAGGATGTTGCATGCACGGGCATGACAGTGTAGGAAGTACTACAAGCGTCGGCATCGAAGCTCTAGGAATTTCTTTTCAAAGTATGTTGTATACATCGCATGAAGATGGTTTTCATAAAGATTATCAAGCAGGTTAAAGAACCTGTTGGAACGGTTCCGCTCCTTTCAAGGAGTGAACGAGAAAAAATCGCTCCTTTTTTTCGGAACTTTTCCCATCACTACACGGCAGCAGTGGACCGTGCTGGAACGGTGGAGGCTCAACCGGTGGATGGAACGACCGAGGAGAATAAGAATGCCAAGCTCTTCTTTTAGGATGGACCCCGTGAGACTGGCAAAACCTTTTGCTGGAGTTGATCATCGCCTACACGCGTCCCCGTTTAAAAAACCGCCCTCGAAGGGGTATCGACGCGCTGCGGCACTCTGGTGGAAAAATCGTGCACAGCACGTTTAAGCTCCCGGTGCCACTCTAAGAAAACATGCACTTTGCCATTCAGGCCCAATAACTGCGCGCGGAATTGCTACGTCCGTGTGGAATTGGGGGCGTTGCGGCCCAACATGCGAGTAAGGATGGCGGGTTTCAACCAATAGCGCGGGTTTCAACGGAGCTGCAGAATTTCGCCGATTTTTTCTGCAAATCGATGATGGCCAACGAGAATTTTTCAAGGCACTTTACCAACTGGAGCCTCTGAATGGGTCAAGCGCTGAGGAGTTGGAACGTCTAGCAAATGAGACTAGGCGGCTGGTACGAGGAATGGAGAGGTTGAACTAGCCGGTAAATCAATGGGATACTCCGCTTACAAGTTTGATTCTCTACAAGCTAGATTCTGCTTCCTTGATGGCTTGGGAACAGTATTCTGCCGATCATGAGGCAGACATGTATAAACGTATGGTTGAGTTCTGCGAGAAACGTGTAAAAATATTAACCAGCTGTACCACACACAAAAGACACGCCCGGTCTGTAAGGCTGATCACAGTGTGGCGAAGTGCACCTCGTTCAGAAGCATGGAATTGTCCCAAAGGCAGACGGTTGCGAAGAAAGCTAGGTTATGCTTCAGCTGTTTAAAGCAGGGCAGTCTATGAGATTTTGCAGAATGCATGGCAGATGTTTAAACTGCAACGGAAGGCATAATATTTTATTGTGCATCAAGCAGAGAGAGGTTCCAGTATAAACGAGTTCAGAGGCATCAGCCCTTGCCAATTAGCACGACACTTCAGGACAATCTGGTTGTCAACAGCTCTTATTTTGATGGAGGATGTTAACGGTTCTACGATTCCTGCTCGAGCACTCCTGGACATGGGAGCCCAATCTAACTTTATGTCCGAAAGATTGGTTCAGCAGCTAAAACTGAAAAAGGGACGAGTTCACAAGCCGCTGTCAGGAGAGGGAACCGTTGCATTGACGGCGAACAATGTGGTTTCGGCCAGCGTGAAATCTAGAACAACCACATATGTTAAGACTTTAGAGTTTTTAGTACTCGCAAGGGTAAGAGCTAACTTCCCATCGAGGTACGTGAAAGTCGGAGGCAGGAATATTCCATCGGGATTGGAATTGGCAGATCCATCATTCTACCAGCCCGGTTCAATAGACCTTTTATTGGGTGCGGAAGTGTTTGCCGATATGTTGAAGCAAGGTCAGACCAAACTCGCGCCCCACTTACCCAAGTTACTCGAAACTCATCTTGGATTGATAGTTAGTGGCACCGTGTTTGAGCATCCTAAAGGGAGTATTGCTGAGGCCCATAGTGCATGCTGTGCTGTTGAAGACGAGAGTTTTGATACAGCAATGAAGCGTTTGGTGATGTTGGAAGATCTTCCAACAGAAAGGGTTCCTTCCAAGGAAGAGGAACAATGCGAGCGTAGCTACCAAGTGCCCGTGAGCATTATTTAGAAAAAAAATTGATTTATTTAAAAAATCACCAAATTTACGCAAAAAATTGTCCGTAGAGTGGGATATCTTGCCAAATGTGTTATTATTTCCCCATTAATCATCGGCCAGTTTGTTCGAATCTGTGTCAAGAGTGACACGAGGAGACATTTCTAAGCGTTTGCAATAAAACTGAGGTAAGAATTCAGCGTCTAGCCATTTTAAATACAATTTCCGTATTTAAAGCATTCTTCTCCAGAAAAATGGTCGTTGCAATCACCATAATCCCGATTGAAATCCGAAAACTGATCATAGATCTTAAAAATGAAGGCAAAAGCGTGTCCGAAATTGCCGGCGTGGTAAAACGTCCGATATCTTCGGTTCAATATGTCATTGAGACCTTTTAGGCGACAAAATCCCTTGACACTATTCCCGGAAGAGGACGCTTACCGAAGCTTACCGAACATCACAATCGCATTATCCTACGGGAAATTAAGCAAAATCCTAAGATAAGTGCCCCCAAATTTGCTGACAGTCTGGCACAAAACGGAAATATCAATGTCAGTGCGCAAACAGTAAGGAATGTGATCCATGCAAAAGGATATCAAGGTTGTATTGCACGGAAGAAGCCGTATATCTCTATTAAAAATATTAAAAAGCGTTTGGAGCATGCCCAAACATACTGTAGCAGTCAATTTGAAAAAATATCGAAATGACAGAATGATCATGTTTATAACCAAGGATCGAAGGTTACGATTGGGAAGATTGGCGGAGAGAGGCCAGTCGGTCGATAGATATCGAAGAATAAAGATCTAGAAAAACTGACTCCTATAATACGTAGAACAACCTAAGGAGTTCTGGCAGAACGTCATAATAACGCACGAAAGCAAGTTCAACATTTTCGGGTCAGACGGACTAGTGAGAGTATGGCGCAAACTAAACATCAAGTTGAATATAAAAAATCTGCCATCGA
>AXCM01007303.1:0-14839 GCA_000473375.1 Anopheles culicifacies
AAACATTAGCCGCTAATAAACAATTCCATTGAGAAAGCTTGTGAATGATAAAAACGTTTGACTCTAGGAGTTCAATAAAAATTTTAAAAAATATCTGAGTAACATATTTAAATTTATATAATTTATCACAACTTGAGACTGACAATACGTCCAACTGCCGAAATAAGTAATTAAACAAACGAAGGACAACAATTCAGAGTAATAATGGCATCCTTATTGCTTAGTACACCTACCTCTTGCAGCACGGATGGCAATGTGCCGCCTTCGCTCAGCCGACCCCAACCGGTAACGGTCGCGTTCTCGCCGATCAGCAGATCGTCCGTCGCCGGCAGGCATATCGGGCTGATGTGGGGCGCAAAGACGAGCGGTTGCTCCAGCTTCACGAGCGCCAGATCAAACTCGTACGTGAAGAAGTTGTACTTCGGATGGACCACCTTCCGTGCGACGCCCCGTTCGATGTATGGCAGTTGCTCCTGCACGTGTGAGAAGTCATACTCGCCAACGCGTATTCGTATCTGTGATGTTAAAAGACTACAAAAGCCGAGCAAACGAAGCAATTAGGACAACAATCAATATCGGAATACGTCTTCCGTGGCTCCGGATGCGTGCGTTGGTCACTTACTCATCGACACAATGGCCTGCCGTTGCTATCCAGTTGTCATTTATGACAGCACCCCCACACCGGTGTGTACTCGAGAAGCCGAAAAATGACGTTCGCCGCACTGACACCTGCCAGGGCCACCGTCCGAATGGAGCGTTTTTACCACCGACAATCCTTGTCTCTGGGCGGCCCATCGTCTGTATGCCGCATTCTATTATTCCCGAGTGTTCCGGATGTCGTTACCGTTGCGAGAAAGAAGAAATGGGGAATGTGTCAGGAGGTAAGCAACAGGAAAAAGAGTAAGGGAAATGGTGGTTCGCCAATCAACCACGTCCCGGGGTGACATTCAACGAACAATTTCATCCAATTTCACAAAAAAAAAAGAAGTGAGCTTCGAAAGCGCAGTTCGAGTGAACCTTCCCTTACCAGCGTTTCTTGCTGCGGAAATCGTGTATCGGCCTGGTGCCGTTGTGTAGGACGAAATGGACGGCGTGGCATCGTCGACGTCAATCACAGATGGGGATGCTGCGAGCAGTTGTGAACCTGTTGAGCTGCTGGAAGCAATGGTTGTGGGCTTGGCCGTGGTAGTTGTAGTCGTGCTGGTAGTGGTGGTGGTGGTGGACGTTGTTGTAGGCCTTGGAGTCGTGGTTGTGGTTGTCGTAGTGGTGGTGGTAGTGGTACTAGTGCTTGTACTAGTAGTACTTTGCTTGGTCGGCTTTGCCTGAAAATGGTAAATATTCCAAGAAAGCGGTAGCTTTAGTAATGCATGTTTGCCAAAAGCATAATTGCATCTCGAATGTCTGCATCGCAACGTTCCAAGAACTTAGATGAATTTCGACATTTGCCATCCAGTCATGGCTCCACACCATACGTACCGATGGTTTTGGTTTCAGCACAGTGCTTTGAATGTTGTTCGAGATGGACAGGATGGGTTTCTTCGACGGTTTGTTTGGTTTCGGCGGTTTCGTCCGCGTAATGAAACTGGGCTCCGTCGTGGCCTGCCAGTGAGTAGTGTAGACACCTAGAAGCATGACAAGCAAAATAAAACCACATCACAAAAAGAAAAAAAACAGTCAAGTGATATTCCAAGTACGACACTTCGAGATGTCTTCGAGTTCCACTGTGCGCTAGTTCCCAGTAACCTACCGGTCGCTGCACTGGCTGCCATCTCCTGGTCTACCGCACCCGATTGCTGCTGCTGCTGCACTAGCGTCGATAAGGTAGAATGTTTATTTACAGTGCCTTCTGTGGGCTTTTGACTAAAGTGATTGCTGCCGGTGACGAATGCGCCTCCATTGCTAGTGGAACTACTACTGGAACTACTGCCGCCCGGGGTACCGTAGCCGGGTTTGCTATGATGATAGGTGTGATGTGGATGTGACTGCTGATGGTGATTGTGGGATGGTCGTATCACCAGCGTGCCACTCCCATTCGGTCGATAGATGGTCGTGTAACCATTACTACTAACAAAAGTACTGTTGAGTTATCGTTCCAAATAATAGTGGTCCAGAATTCCGTTGGGGATTGTCGTTCAGGAAAAGGGCCCACAATTCCAGGGATGACCAGTTGGTGAGGTTGGAATGGATGTTTTTTTTTCAGACATTGAATCGTTAAGTTTGAGGAGTCCCGCATTCCATTTGGTTGGGGTAAACACCGAGGACAAAACATAGTTAAGAGGAAGAAACACAAACGTTAGCTGAGCTGGAGGGGGGATACCCGATGGAGGGATATGCATTCCTTGCTTACCTTGGCCTTGGTGGTTTATACTTGCCACCGGACGGTGATGGTGTCGGTTTGGGCCGATAGCCCAGCAACGTCTGCTGATAGTTCTGTGGTATCACATTTTCGGTCAGATTGTGCGAACAGCAGGAACCGAACATGAACTGATCCATGCACATGCCCACGTGCTGACCCTCGGATTTGATGCATTCCCAGACGAACATGCAGGTCCCTTCGAGACCGTTCACCGAGCAAGGCTTCGGGTTGATCTTATAGTTGTGACTAGAACCGGCAGCAACACCGGCCACACCCGCCACCGTTGGCGTATGCTCAGCAATCCAACAGAAGGCCGTTAACAGTAGAATCGATGCCTTCCATCGACTCCACATGGTGGAGATGTTCAGATCTGCAAAAGAAAGTGCACGAAAAGCTTAATTGGATAGACGCACAAAAGAGGCCCGAGCTCCCATTACATCATCGTTCTAGTTCATTAGCCCGTGCCCTTCAAATGAGTCATGGACGGTGGACGGTACAGTAAATCACAATCATTTGGCTGACAGCTCGCTTGGGGAACAGCGCTTACGCAACGGGTAATTGGCTGGAGTGACTTGAAGCCCATGTGTTTGTGTAAGCGTCATCCATACGTTTTCCCATTTATGGACATTCTCCCGTTTGGTGCTGGCGTTAGCTTCCATAAACTGTCCAAATCAACAAGTTGCGCAACGTCCCACACGCGCCCATCGCGCTGCACTCTATTGCTTGTGCTAGACTAGAGCGTGTTAAAAATAGAAAAACAAATCTATATGCCCGCTACTGCCTACGATCATCACGCCGATGATGATGATGATGAAGCTGATGGTATTTGTTTACAAACAACCGGTTGACAAACGGGAGGTAAAAACGAACTACCAGCCAGAGCACATGTTGAGCGTTTGAACCAATACAACGCATGCTCTGTTGCAAAATGTTTCATCTCGCGAGCGGCATTCCACTTCTACCATCAGCGTATCAAACGCTGCGGTAACTACGCAACCGAACCGATAAGCCTGTGAGTGTGTGTTTTACGCGTGTCGGCCAACCGGTTTAATGCGTGGCGTGAACAGTGAGTGCTGTGAGTTCATTTCAAACCACCAACCGTTTAACGGTTTTGTGGTTGGGAAGAAGTTTCGAGATTTTTGTGGAATCCGAAAGATAAAAACGTGCCTGTGTTGTCACCAAATGCATTTGAGTGGGCATTTCTAAAAATAGCACCAGAAATCCCTTTCCATTCGTAAAACTGGAAACGGTGCCAAAAAAGCGTCCCTTCTGTGGATGGTAAATATTTATTGTAGAAAGAAAAAAAATGAGATGATTCATGTTCCCGTGGGACAGGGTCGTGTGTAGCTGTCTCAATGAGTTGTTAACTGTTAATGAGAACATACAACATGCATCGATGAAAAAATCAATCGCGTACGATTTACCTTATCGATGTTTGCATGCATCATTAAGAAGCCACCTGTTTGTAGCTTGGAATGTTCCCAGCTAAGCAATGAATGAATGAAGCAATGATAATGTACTAAGCTTTTACTTGAACTTGAAGCTTCTTTTTTTTTATTAGTTTTAATTTACCTGAAAGCTTTTACTGTCGATCCTATTTATAGGAACTTAATAAATAGGCGAAATGTGTTCTAGAAAAATGATAAAATTACACAAATTTTTGCTTGCATCAAATGTGTCTCAATAAACTATATTATAAATATAAATAATAAACATATAAGTTATATTTTAAAGCAAACAAATAAACAAAGAAAAATCATCTAAACATTCTTTAAAACAAAATTTAAAAAATATTTTTAAATGAATGTACAACTCTTATCACTTCTGAATATCATCTTTTGTTATCATTTATTGCTTTGTACTTTTTAACTTTGACTAACTGTTATAATGGCGGATAACCTCCATAGATCGTACCGACGCGTTTGTTTTCCATCACTACATATCATGCACAAACGACTAATGTCAGGCGCCATACTAATAGGCCATCAGGTTAGTATGTATTTTAAACAGCTTGTTGCAAAATTGTTTTCGGTTCAAAATAAATAATTGTTAATTAAAAAATATAAACATGGAGACGTTTAAAAATATTTAAGTGTACTTCAAATTAAATCAATATAATATAATGATTTTTTTACTGTACTCGTCATAAAGAAGATTTTTTAGAAATAAAAAAAATACTATTTATAGATTTTTTAAAATATTTCTTGAACATTGGTTGTTAAACACTGGCGCACACTAACACATGCTTAACTGACATCCATCCCCAACGAAATATACATTCGCCGTTGAGTGCCGATCGTGTTCATTCTAGCAGTGCAACTCAAACAGTAAACATCGTGGATCTGGTGCCTACCGAAAGGCACGCGTTTAGGGAAATGGACATATAGTTCAAGAACAACATATCACAAAGTTTATGTGCCTTTGAGGAGTAATACAAAGTGTCAAACGTTACAAAAACATCCGTTGTGGTAATATTTTTTTGTATGAAGAATTACAAAAAAAGTTTGTGAAAATAACGACACACCGTTAACTGTTAATAGCAGTGCTGTGAGATAGTGTTTTGCCTAGTTAGTGCCAAGAGGGGACAAAACTATTGCCACCGTCCTTGGTGTGTGTGTGTGTTTGTGTGCGAGAGCAGCTGACAGGCTGACCCGGTGATCGTACAAAGCGTTTGCACTAAGAAACGCTCTTTCTTCACATGGTGGCAGCGCGTGTACACGCATCGCAACAGCAGCAGATTATAATTAATGCAGCTAGAGTGTGAGATCGGTAGAGGATTGAAGCAAGGTACGATCATGCAAGCAACCGTTTCATTTGTCCAAGGTGGTATCAAACCATTGTCCCGATAGTGGTGTCTTTGTGCTGGCATTTGTACGAGCACGATCAACTCACCCTCAACGGATTTTGAGCTTCAAAAACAAAACCGGAATGTGTGCTCGTTATCAAACACCGAATGTTTGGTTGAGAAACTTAAACGAAGCATCTCTTTCCGATTTTGGATGACCCGGGTTCGGGTGAGATGAATAAATTAACTGACCCGTTCATCGATGTGTGCGTACGTTGGTGGGTGTGCTTGGAAATGGAAGCGTGCCCACTTTCTGTATGTTTCATGCACGGAAATCAGCACTTTACAGGTTCAACTGTGGTTATATTATTTTTAAACCACTCTTTTCCGCAACAAAACCCATCGATACGGAACACAAAGAAGATAGCAAGTGAAACATGCGCCGTGTGTGGTGGTGGTTTCGCACTGGCGAAACCATTCCATTTTTGCTTGGGTGCTGTGGGGAGCAGCACGAACGAAGAAAGATGCGTACGTATGTGGTAGACGATGTTTAGCCGCATGCTTATGGGGCATGGGACTTGGTATGATTCATGCCGGACGTACCATGCCGCGTCTGCAGAGCGGCGGTAGGGGAAGGAGGGCCGGAATCGGCAGGCAAACAACGTTGGAAACAACGACCAACGCAACACCCGGCACTAATATGTTGCCCTGTTCATTGCTGTCGACAACGCAAACAAAGCGATTGCGCGTAGGAAAAACTAAAGGCACATACAATTCTGGGGCCACTGTATCACACACGAGGAGCTGTTATCATGCTATGAGTTTTAAAATATTTATTTATTTTTTTCTAAAATAATGCACACCCCGTTTCAGATGGCTATGTATATGTATGTGTCTCATTGTTTCTTAACTTATTACATAAATTTTTTGAAACAAATGGATTCTTGTTTGTTTGTTGTACAATCATTATGGAAATAGCACGCGAAAGCAGTAACGAAAATAATCCCTAACACGTTTAAAATCCACATCAGCCAGCGTAATGCAATAAGAACAGTGCATGCCATAACTATCAGTACAATCGTTATTATTTTTACGAAAATAAAAAAAAAAACAAAAATGCTTCTGTTTGATTTGTGAGCAATAGAATGTAACATATTTGCACATGTTTTATCGTAAATTGAAAAAAATACTTAAATAAGGACGTCGTTTAAAAAAAACATTTAAACATTTAATCAGTACAGTACTTACAAACTTGGTAGTTTGTGTTTTATTTTGTATGATCTATGAGTTTTTTTTATCGTCATTTATGAAACATTGTGGCAATGCGACAGTAATAATTTAATTATTGTTTATTCCTAAAATATTGTTGACTCATAATAGATTTAATCTCTTCTTTTTTATTTGGAAATATTGAAAAAAAACCTTTTCAAAGTTGCTGAACTGTTCCAATAAATACAACATGAAAGCCAATGCAGAAAAAAAGTCAATGTTACCGTATATTTATAATTTTACTAAACGTTGCTACACGAGGTTTTCTAAGTTTTCTCTATCACATTTTTACAGAATATTGATCTTTTACAGAAAATTAAAGTTTATTTTTTTTATATTTAACTTATTATTCATTTTTAATTTATTTTACATCTGTTACAATAAATTTAGTTTTGCAAATTATGTTAGTTTTGTTATGTTAGTATGACCAAAAGGAATCAAGTTATGTACATCTCTTCTGATTAAAAATAAGTACCTTATAATTATGGCACTTGCTGTATATTTAGTTACATAAAAGAAAACCAAAGGCTTTAGGTTACCTATTCCCAGCGATCTACTACCAACAATGATCGCTATATAGAAACAAAGAATCGAAGGAAAAAAGACACGTATCCTCAATTGGCAAAACAGCAGTTCTACTAAAGCACCAGACGTGCGTCATGCATTACACACAAGCCACCCTTAGCTCATGTGGCTGGAACATGTTTCATAACGGTTCTGTCCATCGCATTATCACGGTCAGCTCTGCACGTCAGAGGCTATTGCTAATTAGCAAGTAGATTCTTATGCGTCTTCATTATATGATTCTATTTTTCTCTGCTTTTCCTTCTTTCTTCCAGTTTGCATCAGTCGCTAAACCCTAGCAGGGTGGTTCTTCCATTTCGTCACAAACTACGAGGACCTTCAGGTTACTTACGAACCGGGAAATAGTGTCTCAGTATTGCGGAAGGAAGTGATTTCTTTTCAAAAGGAATCACTTAAAACGAAACGAACTCACACGCCCGAAGACACGATACCGGTTGGGTGGTGTGCATCATTATTCACTCGCTGCGTTGATTGTGTGCTTGATTGAATGAAATTTGCTCCAGTGTTACGCTAGGGGTTGCTCCCAGTGTCTCTGAAATTGTCTGATCGCCTGATCACATGTTCGGACACACACTACTAGCGATCCATTGCAGAAACTGCTAATCAACCGGGTCAAACGGACGCGAAATTCAATTGAACCGGCAGCTGTGACAGTGAACGTGAGAGCGCGAGTGACAGCAGACTAATTGGTGGTGCAAAATTGTTGTAACACAAATCTTCAATTTAGAAAAACCACAAAAGACACTTGGCGACAGTTGGAATAGAGGTTTTGGGCCAAAAGGCAAAAATAGAACACCCTTGCACAGGCATAGCAATGGCCACCAATACACTCCTGCTGCTCACGGCTATCATCGCGACGTTACGGTTAATCGAAGCGGCTAAAATACTGGCAATCTTCCCGGTACCTTTGAAGCAACATCAACTCGTCTACCGGCCCCTGATCGAAGAGCTTGCGAACCGTGGACATGAGATAGTGCTAGTTACAACGGATCCACTCGATGGGATTGATCGCATCAACGGGTCACACGATCGGATCGAACAGATCGATCTTAGCTTCGCCTATCAGCTACCGGTATTGGAGCAACTTGGCCGCGATGGTTTGGATGGGCGCGACATGCTACGCAACATCTTCGATGTAATGCGTACGATCTCGGCCGAAGAACTGCAGCATCCTGCCATGCAGAAGCTGATCCACTCGGCCAACACGAGCGCATGCGATGTTGGTAAATGTAACCGCTTTGACGTCGTCATGGTGGAATGGTGCGGTGTTACGCTGATGAACGCATTTGCGGAACACTTCCATGCACCGCTGGTTGGTATCGCCAACGGTGGTGCCTTTATCAATGCGCACGAAGCACTCGGCAATCCGAACCATCCGATCGGGTATCCCAGCATCTTTATGCCGTTCAGCGAAGATCTAAGTCTGCTGCAGCGCATCTCCAGTGTACTGTTTACCGTGTGGTACAGGTAAGTTCTAGCATGACACCAATCCTCACTTCAAACAGCTGGTTGCAGCGCCAGTGCAATGATCCCTCGCGAAGTTGCAACGCCACAATTAACGGCGTGTGGCGTGTGGTATGAATTATTCAACCCTGACACGGTAGGGCTGGAACAATTATTATTGAGCAACTGCACTGCGCGGCAGTCACACACATGCACGCCCGTAGGTCAAACCGGCTTCAAATGTGCTCGTGCACAAATGTGCAAGTCGGTCGGTGCAGTGCCAGTCCACGTGTGACCGACGTAACGTTATGGAAAGTAAAAGTCGTTAAGCTCATTGGAGGAGATGTAGAAAACAAAACAAAAACTGCTTATGCTTCACATACGGACTCTAGAACTGTTAGAGTATTAAATGACAAACTCAATAGTGAGACTGTCAGAGCTCACAGCTGATATTTCACCGTTTCCATCGGATTGCTTCATTTCAAGCAGAATGAATGCATGAAGGAACTAAAACAACCGTGCAAAAATACGAGCAATCACATCCGGTTGCAGTACCCCTTGGTTAATTTGCTTCACACAGTTCTAGAACGTCATTGTTGGACGTGTGCTAGTTTCACTTCTCGACCACCAATTCAGTGAACCTCTGGGTCGATAAAATACAAATGCCCAACCGCACTAAAGACAGCAGGCCCGTTCAACTGCTTGCACATTATATTACCAACTTCCTGCTAAGTAATCGAAACGATTACATCTCACCAAAGTCTATTTACTGAAGCGTTGACGCAGACCGCAAATCATGTGCGACCATTATACAGTTTACACTCGCTAAACATTTCTATTTATACAAACATTTGTGATTCTTTTAAAAAAAGTCACCAAAAATCTATTTCTGTTCTTATCGTTAAGAAGTTCCCACTGAAAATATGATCTGAGATAACTTCGCTAGAAGCTCTTCAACGTCGAGAAAGTTACCACTTTGATAAAAGAATCGTAACCGTTACTTAACGTCTCCGATATTCAACGCGTTATCAGTATCCCAACTGTGCGTCAGTTGTCCGTGTGGTCGAATTGACCGAGTGGCCTTGATTTTTGGAAGGTATGACCGATTAGGTTGCATAATACCTCAAATTGCGCATCAGTAGTTTTGCGACTCCTGTGACGTATTTCGATGTTGACATTACTTATCAATCTGATAGCAAGTCTATATGTTTTGGGCCTAACTACTGTACATGTGTCGCTCTAGAAGGTGTTTTTTTATTTTGGTTTTACTGATTACATTTAATGGCCACTTTAACCACGATTTCATAAATAATGTTTTTGTTTTCTTCGCCTTCCTACAGATTCTACTACTACACCGTGGAGATTCCGGCCCAGAGCCTGATCGCAAAGAGTAACTTTGGCGATCAGATCTCGGACCTGCGTCAGATAGAGCAAAATGCCGATCTGCTGTTGATCAACGCGTATCAGCAGTTGGGAAACGTACGTCCAGTCGGACCAACGACCGTATACCTCGGGGGCATTCATCAAAGCCGCACGACCGTCGATGCTGAGCTACCGGAAGATCTCAACCTTTTCCTGTCCCAATCGGACGAACCGGTTGTGTACGTCAATCTCGGTGCCTCGCTCGGCGGTATTGCCGGACGGTCGCGCATCGACAGGATTGTGAAAACGCTCGAGCAGCTCGATTTGGCAAGCGTTTGGGCGCTGGACGACGTCATGGATCTGGTCAACAGTACCGGGCGCATCTACCAATCACACAACCTTCCACAGGAGGCCGTTTTGGGTAAGGGTTTTATTTCTTTGCGTACCATCCGTTCCACTTTTTAATTCGCTGCGCTTCATTAACCGATTGGCCCTCTCGCCATCGACGTCAAGTAAGCGTGCGCGAAGGCTAATGGCTTGCCGGGTTCTTACACGAGTGGAGACAAAATGTAAAATGTTAAAAGGATAGAATATACGCAGTATTTCACACTTTTCTACGGCGCCATTAGAAGCTTGAGTGAAAGGGTCCTTGAAAAACACGTTTGCTTTGGGGAATGCTACAAAGAATGCTCATTACATTAGCTAGATGTGTATAAATAAGACGAACTGGCCGGTTGTTCTTCTGCTGCACGCCAATGTGTGTAAGACGGTTTCAAAACAACAACCACGAGATGTGGTTCACATGTCGCGTTTTCACCATGCTGAATATTAATTACTTCCCGGTATCTATGTCCCGACGACCTGCCTCAGCATGGACGCGGGACGAGCGAGCGAATGTTGCAGAAGGCATGAAAATCCGCACATGCAGAGCCGTGAGGAATGTTTTGAAGCGAATCAAAACAAAAACAAGATTAGATACCACTTAAAGGGGATAGCTGGTACCGTGCCTAGACGGGCAAAGTCGGGTGCTCCCTTCCCCGAATAGCTCACCGCTCGTACCGGTGCTCGTACAACAAAACCAATGGCTGTCCCCTTTGGGGGCTTGGCAGCCGGTTTCTCATCAACTTGTTGTTTTGCAGTGTTCCGATCCTATCGACGGTGTGCTCTGGTTGTGTTTGTGCAAGGGGGTGGATTTGCTTTTTTTTGCTCTGTGAAACGTAGTAGAGCGCCAGTCACACTCGTACGCACGTGTTTCGTTGGCGGTTCATTGAGAAATGCAACGGACAGAGTGACAATAACAACGCGCTCGTGGGTTGAGGGTTGGAATTGCACACAGCAAAAAACAAAACGCATCATCAACAACAAAGACGCGCTCGAACGCAACGATGAAGGTCGAAAATATTTACATGCAATGCGCTGGTCATGATGATAAATGCAGAGAAAGGAAGAGATTTGTTTTCAACGGTTACGTTATTGTTTACGACGTCTAATCAAATTACTTATAAGGAAGGAAGTATGTTACGAATATTTGTTTTAGATTTGCTTTTTGAAAATAGAAAATAGTCGTACATTAAATATTAAAATCCAAAATTTATTTTATTTTTTCAACTTACAGGCCATCCTAAAGTGCGAGCGTTCCTCACGGATGGCGGTCAGATAAATGTGGAGGATGCCATCCAACATAAAGTGCCCATCGTTGGCATTAGCTACTCCACCTCGTACGACCATTATCTGCGCCAAATGGTCAAGTACGAGGCAGGCATCGTCTCACTCATCGATTTCGAAACACAAACGTTCGTGGATAAGCTGCGTGATGTCCTTACTAGCGCCAGGTTTGTTTCAACCCTCCGCTCTTTTTCGACCTAATTTGCTAACTAAATCTAACAACCCCATACGGTTCTTGCCATCATTTTAGATATCAAGAAAACGTGAACAAGCTGCACACGCTGCTGAACGATCAACCCCAAACGTCGATGGAGCGTGCCGTCTGGTGGATCGAGTATGTGGCACGCAACGGTGGCACGAAATCGCTGCACGTGCGCCATCTATCGTGGTTCGAGTATCTCATGCTGGACGTGCTGCTCGTGGTTGGTGTCTTGGCTACACTCGCGTGCTCGCTGATTGCATACGGCATCTTTCGAGCAGTGCGCTACTCGAAAAGCTTACCGATAGAAATGGTGACGCGTGGTAGTCGCAAATGCAAGTTAATGTAGGTTAATTTAGTAAAAAAAAACTCTTGCGTAAGTACACGATAGCAATCATATTTTGCTATGCAAAAGAAATGCAAACAAATAATGTTTTGTTACATTTGTAAGCTGTTCGCGTAAACAAATAATACGCGAAAGGAGACTTTGATAGGATTAGCGTACGAAAAGATGGGAAAGATTAGCAGCGCATGAGCGCAAGTTATTGCAAAAAAAATCACAAACCAAAACTGTTTGAAGGTTTAATATCTCTGTTTATCGTTAAGATTCAAATGCCTCATATGAACATTGTAAAAGTCTGAAACGGTTTCGGGGCTGGATTGTACAAAAGGCGAAGGCATACGAACGGAACCTGTCATGAATCTTTGCTAGTGAAGTCAAACACCCCGCATGTTGAATAATTCTAGTGTATTGTGATATTAACTGCATAAGATGTATGAACAACTATAAGTGGTATAATAAAATATACTTTAGGAATTGAAATACCTTAGCTGAAGCTCCTGCAATTATTCGCTCAATATTTCTAAGCTGAAGTTCTAATAAATATTCAATTATAAATCAAATTGCCAATGTGGAAGACTACGCTTCCATCTATGAATATTCTTCACTGAATTGGAAACACTTCAACACTGCATCACCCCGAATCGCTGTACTTTCTCCTATTCAGATGCATCCCAAGGGTCTGCAGAGTTGCATTTTAAGAAAAATTAACAACAACACACCCCGTATCACAATCGGATCGCGCTGAAGGTTGAATAATGTTTCGTTGAAAAATGCATCAAAAGTCTCGAGCGGCAACGATCCGGAACTGTGGAGTAGCTTCACATCATCACCAATTAGCGCAGCGCTCGTGGTGAATTAATCTCACTAAGTAATCCCTTTTTATACGAAACGATCATTCACATTTAGTTGCAGCCGATTTGTGATATAAATATTCAGCAGCCTCGATGGAGGCTTGAACACGGGCTGCACTCTGACGGGAATGAGGTGGAAGATCAGTCTTAAGATCGCTGCGGGAGGATTAACATTTTTTGGAAACTCTTTCAGCCAGCTGGCGGTCGGCATGGAAAGTGCCGACACGGAAAGGTATCGGTATGAAAATGATGGACAGATACCGAACCGATTAGCGGCCAACAGTGGTTGAACGAAATTCGAGAGGCGTTGGACATTAAAATCAACCTTCACGTTGGCTACGAAAGAGTGATCCTCATAACGGAATGATGAATACGGAGGTAATAGACGCAAATCGGTACATGGCTACATCTTCTCACCTGCTCAAGGTTTTATCTCAAGATGGAACAAACTATTCAGCCAAGGATCCCACTCCCACTTCAACACGACTAATCAATTTGTTTATGTTACCGCTGATAGCAGCCTGCCGTGGCGGTACACGAGTTTCACAACATTTTACAGCAATCGCTACTGCACAGCTCTAGCGCCACGTCGTGATGGCAGTCCGGCCGCTCGCTCTTGCCCACCAGTCTAAATGATCTTGTTGTACAACATGCAACATGATTTGCCATACGGTAGCAGACGAATCAGCAGCCCGCACGATACCAGTTCTTGTTGGAGCTGTTTTTTTTTTTCTTTCTTATAAACCATTTTCATCTGAAAATCCCGCTCCCGAAGGCTACGTGTTTAGGGTGTAGCTTTTCACTGCTTAATCGTGACAGCTCGTTTGCTGAGCTACGGCAGATTACATGCTGCCAATCGAAAGTGAGAGCGGTATGAATATAACGTTTTACGTCCAAAGGCGGCTTCAGTTCCAATGCGAGCGAAGATTATTAGATGTGCGTTCGTTGGAATGTATGGATTACCGCCGTTTAATCTAATCCATACCATGGAGTTTGTTTTATGTTTATGAGTACAGGTTTCAAAAAGGAAACTAGCTTCTCCGCAAGCAGACGAGTTAGGTTGGGATATTCACTGTGCAGCGGGACCAAGCTTATCTAAAGTAGATTAAGCAACAAATTGATCGTTCGATTAGCATAATCTTTAATTTATTAGCTATGGGTTCATTCGGTAACTAAGGTAACAACCGGAGCCTAACCGGAGCCTAACCAGAGCCTAACCGGAGCATAACGGGAGCCTTACGGGAGCTCAACAGGCGCCTAACGGGAGCTCAACGGGAGCCTAACGGAGGCCCAACGGGTTCCTAATGGGAGCCCAACGGCAGCCCATAGGAAGCCTAACGAGAGCCCAACGGGAGCCTATCGGAAGCCCATCGGGAGCCTAACGAGAGCCTAATCATAGCCTCACCAGGGCCTAACCAAAGCCTAACCAGAGCCTAACCGGATCCTTTCCATATCTTAACCAGAGCCTTTCCTTATCCTAAACAGAAATCATGGAATTTGTTTTATCATAGAATTTGGTTTTTCTTTTCATAGTTTAATTAAATTACAAAAAAATATCATTTTCTACAAATTAAGTGTTCATTTTTCGACGAAATATGGAATTATATTCAGAAAAAAGCATAACTTGACAGTTATCTGTGGCAAAATCCACTCAAGAAAATGTCTCTTTACAGAAAAAACAGCATTTAAGATTTAATAAATTTAAGCTAATGTTTTTAAAGATTTGGTCTAATACAATGCTTCAGATCGACTTATTACGTCCCAAATGCACTCAATTAACATTAACGTTCATTTTTCAGTTATACATCATATTTTATTATTTAAAAAAATATACTATAATTCAGAAATTATTTATAAACTGCGAATAATGTAAGTAGCTCTCGGACAAATGAAATATGTTTTGTAAACAATTTCCGCTCGATATTTTTGTTCAAACTTTTTAAACAACAACACTTTTACTACTTCATCCAAATTTTCTCAT
>AXCM01007304.1:0-13563 GCA_000473375.1 Anopheles culicifacies
GTAATCATTAACATTTATTGCCAAAAAATTAAAAGCAACATCAAACATGTTTGAAAATGAGCAGAGTAACAACACGCGACAGTTCACTCACCGTCTTCCAGGTCACTCACGCGGCACGCGTTGGAAGGATCTCACCAGACGGTTGAATCAGCGAATGAGTGCCGGTACGGTTCAAAGCGGCACACCGTATCCAACGGACAGAGCACGAGCTCCAGAGCCAACAGTCTGGCGCGTCGTCTGCAAACGTTTCAGTGCTTCCGTGACCGTGGTTAGGAATTGACCGTTTCCGTTTGGTGCTTTACCCCTAAAGAGCCCAAGACCAATTTGCTGTACCAAGTGTCGGCGTTTCCATGGCTACGTTCGGGTGTGATTCGTCCGGATTCAACAGTCAAACGGTGAAACGTCACCAAACGGCATGGCAGTGTAAAAAGTGCATTCCGGTGTGTTTGATGCCATTTTGCTCGACACATGTTGTTCGCTAGTGCATAATGCACAGCATGCCTTCCGTTTGTTCGCTAAAGCATTTTCCTGATAGTGTGCAGTGAGTGTAGTGTTTTGATGCTTTTCCCTTCCACGGGTAGTGCAATTGCGTGTACATGTTTGCTACCAACTTCCCCTTTCCAAGCACCGTTTGTGTAAAGTTTTGTGCAAATAGTATCGTTGTTGAATATAAATATGAATACTGTTTTTATCGTTCCTAGTAACAACTTCGTAACAATTTCAAACCCACTGTAGTCCCGGGAGGATCCTTAGATTTCTCCTTAGTAAGTGTGTGTGTGTGTGTGTTTTTCCCTCTATCTCTCTCTCTTCCATCCACCCTTACCTAACAGGGTGGGTAAACTGTAAGCCGCATATCTTAATGTCCAGTTCGTTCTACCACCGTCAAACTTTCACTGTCGGTGTCGGTTTTTCGGACCATCTTCATGCACATTCAACCATCCCTTGCTGGTACGAGTCGCCGCGACCGCGTATCGATATTAAAAGTGAACAATTCGCGTTCGCCTTGCATGCTGCGGCCAAGTGCGTATGTACGTGTGAAGCTTTTTACTTACGAATCACTGTGTACGTGTGTGAAGGTCTGGTGTGAATTTATGGTTACGAGCGCGTGAAGAATAGCAGTAATTCGTAAGCATAATTTAATGGTGCGCTTCATGTTGCGCTCATAAAACAGAAAAAAAGGCAAACCTCGACCGTTTGCTTTCCACATACATGTTGTTTCTGTGCCGTGTGCAACTGTTGAATGGATGGGTTTGAAGTGATCGTTAACCTGTCGCTGGTGGTTACATGCTGCCGGTGCTATAATGTGATAAGAAGTCATTTTGTAAAGTGTTTACGTGCGTGTGTCTGTTTTGTATGTACACAATTGAGAAGATTGAATTGTTTGTAATAAAAATAAAGTTTAATATAATAAAAGCAATTTTACTACGATCGATGGCATACAAGAAACATAAATAGCAAGAGCTATGACTATGCTGTTGGATGCAGCATCATTTTAGATTTATTACCAGCCTGCATTTGGGGCACGTTAAACCCCAACAAAAAATAGTAAAATCTCCATTCCATTGAACTGAAAATAAGAGATTAAATCAGCGCACAGATAAAACTGGTTCTAAGCTCCAGCCCAACAGTCAAAGGTTAAGCCACTTCCGTTGCCAAGCGAAAGACTATAAATTAATTACTCAGCGCCTGTTACTAATCCGATTGTTTGCAAATTTATGAGCTAATGGGGTTTGTGTCGCGCATGATACAGCCGGGGTTGATAGTTGCTGCCGAGCGAAAAAGCAAACTGTACAACTAAGAAGAGGAAGTAAAAAAGGAAACAAAAAACAAACGGTAAGTAAAGTTTGGTCTGGTGGTGTGGACTTTTGCGTTCACTAGTTACCATTTTATCAGCGTTTTAAATGCTTCAAACGACCCAATCGGGAGATGGAAACGCGTACGACACCTTCTCGCAAGATAAGGGTTCGAACATGTCCACCGGCGAATGCGACAGAAAACATGTCTGCAAGCAAAGGTGGTGAAGCCTTTGGGGTGAAAGCCAAACAACCTTGTTGGTGCCGGTTATCAGCAAACACCTGTTAGTGGCTCTTTCGGTCATTGTATCTGCGCCACCCCCGAAACACAGGTCATGTGGGCAATGAATTTTGGTGTTGTGCTTCAATTAAACAGCAACGTAAGTTGTTGTATTGTTTGGGGCAATCATCCCAAATTTTCAAGCGACATTTGGAGTACGGTTGCGGTTATGGAATATCTTTTCCAGTATCTCCTTGAGCTTGATCACGGTCAGCACTTCCGACAACAACAAATACACGCGACTCTTGTTCGTAAGGAAAAGCAGAAGGAAAATGGAAAAACTTATTTCTCCGCAATTGTGAAACATCCTGCGACAGGGAAAATAGTGGAGATTTGCAGTGAATCTTGGTAAATTTCCATCGCGTTGGTTGGATTTGAATCGAACGGTGCCGACAGCGTCTTTATATAATTCTTAATTGTCATCCTTCTTATTGAGAGTGTACTGGAAGGCTGTTCATGAAGTTTGTTGAAGATTGTAGTGGAATTGATTTTTGATTTTTGTTTTATTATTTTATGAATCACTTCCTGTTTATACGTGTTGAAACGTATATTAAATTGAAAATTCCAAATTATCATACAGTCTTGAAATTTGGATCATGTTTTGTTCATTTTATATTTGCAAATATTTTAGTTTTTTAGTGCTATTTAAAGGAAACTATTATCAAAGTTATAGAAACAAAATAGAAGGATTATTTTTTAGAAGCATAGAATGTTAAGTAATATTCAAAAGCCTTAAGTTACACGTCAAATTTGAAAAATTCCTCATAAGTGCTAATTTGTTTCAGAAGACATTTTTCCCCCTCTTGTCTTTTCGTTGTACCCTAGAATGCATAACCTAAATCATATACTGCTCCCTAATTCAATCTCATTTAAAACACCAAATAATGTATAAAACATACTTGGTACGTCCAGCTTTCTGGATAGTATTGCTACATTTTTGTAATTTTCCTGATTTTTTTCTTTTTAGAACTTTAAGAATAATACAAAATTAATGGGGGTTTTCTTTCGTTTATACCAAACAATCAAGCTGCTTTAACGGAATATTTGCATTTAGCTGAGTGTTGTGCATGTCTTACTAAAAATGTTTCGACTTTAATTATGTAATACTATGATTTTTGTTTTTTACGTAATTTGAGCTCTTTTGTTTTGCTCTTCGTCAATTTATGTCGTATCTGTTTCTTTTATGGCCCCCAATCGGGAAGCAGAGGAAGTTTTTAATGATTATGTTTATTTTTTAATTATTTCAGAGTGTCTCATTATTTTGTATTGCTCTGTCGATATTAATAGTTTCAGGTGTCCGTCTCACGAGTTTTTTTTTGTATCTCTAACAAGGAAATCTTCAATATACCCGGTTTTTTTTTTCATCTCTAGTCATTAGACAGTCTTGTTTATCGTAAGAGACTAAAACACAAATTGTCAGCAGTTATTATTATTTATTATTTAATTTTCTATTACTGACTATTTACTTATATGTATTATGAACTAAAAAAGTTCTATAGAAAGATAAATTCTTTAGATCCTGTGTATCTTAGCACATAATCACATTTGGAGTTTCGGAGATGAGAGCCTTGTTCGGTTCTTTTCTTCGTTGCTCAAAAAATTTCGAAGAAGAATAATAAAAATAGGGGGCGGACTGACTCCGCGGTCTCCCCGTCGTATGGACTAACTGACCTGCTACCTGGTAAATTAAGTCTAACACGGCCACGGCCTGGCAAAAAAAAATAATAAATATAAGTTTGAATAATTTTCCAGTTGTACAAAATTAATTTTTTTACAGGTCATGTAGTGGAAGAAAATACATCCGTTCTGTAACCTTATAAAGTATAAAGGAATTTTTAAAAAATAAATTAATCATAAAAATTGGTTTCTATGTTGGTATTATTTAGGATTGGATTTTAGTTGATTTTAAAAATCAAACATCGAACATTGGCGTGTGCTTAATTAAGCTTTGAATATTGATAAACATATATGTTTATAAAAATATAAGACAACTCCCAGAACTTTCCATTTATTAATCTTCACTTTTATTCTTTCGATTTCGATCTTTTTTTGCAACGATTGCGTACGTTTCAATGGTCCCTAGTGCGTGACTCCTGTCGGCACAGCTGCCGCATCGTTAAGCAGTAGCAACAAACGATCTACGATGGTATAATTTCATCGCATCGACCATACCGGACCACACAGCCCCAATACACATCCAATAAACAACCGATTACGATTATTCGTTTCCCGAAAATTGAACGTCTGCCAACAGTGCCGACCGATATGCGCCATCCCTTTTTCCACGCTCTTTGACCTGCGAACGGGCTTGGAACGGGGTTGGTTGTGAATTATGCTACATTTTACATGTGCGCAATTTTGTGATCGTACATTTTCATAAAGCGACATAAACGTAACAGTGACAACAGTGGTGCGTTGCGTAAACGCCCTTGCAACGCGTGCGTTTAAATCCACATCGAAGCATTATTAAATTAATCGCAACCGATCGTTCCTGGCCGATTTGTTTTTGTCGGTGAAAACTAATTGATTGAAAAATAAGATGAGGGCGAAATTGAAAAATGTCCGCCAAGAGGCGGGCAGGAATGCACGAACCATTCGGCCTCGGTACTACGTGTACCGGTCGCTAGGTCCCTATCGCTTTCAGCTAGTTGCGCTTGTTCGTCTAGACAAGCATGATAAATATTTATGCCATCGCAACGAAAACCACTACGCATCGCTTCGTCAGCGTCATCGGGCGTTCACAGTGAAAGCAATGTGTGTTTAGATAAGAAGTTCGAATCGTTGTTGAGTGAACAAGTTACGTTTGGTCGCGGCGATCTCATCGGCTGCAAGGTTGTGCGAACAGTGTAAACACGCTCGGAAGCATAAGTTCCCGCCTTTGGGAAAGAAAATAACCGCTGTAATTGTTGCGGTTCGGGGTGGGTTTTTGGAAGAAAAGGCTAAACTGCAATCATAATCGTAAAAAAAGTCAATTTTGCTTATGAGGGTTTTCGCTCATCGCTTCCGTCGAACAAAGGGCAAACGGATGTGGCTGGTAGGATGTTTGGCTGTGGAAATTTGAAGAGTTAACTGCTAGCGTCATGATTGAGCGCTCACCCTTCTAGAGGGGTGCAATATCATAGTACTGTTTTGTGATTGTTTGTGCGATCGCGCAGGAGAAATATCTCACATCTTAATGGAACGGTGGAATTATGGAAAAATATCCATCCCCGGGTGCAAAAAAAATCGATATTTGGATAACAAAACACAAAACCCCGCTTGTTTATCCACCGATAACCGAACAGCGATAAGACTCGATCACCAAAAAAATTGTTCAAACTTCACCCGAACGGTCGGTTGCCGTTCCCGTGCGCGTTTATGTCCCCGATCCCGGTTGTTCCGCACGTTCTAGTAAAGCACTGGGAAAGCAATCAAAGTAAACGAAATGCACCATGTTTTTGGCATCAAGTCAAAGCCAGGAAACCATTTTCAATTCCCCAGCATTATCCATTTAGGACATTTTTTTGTTATCCCCAACAACCCAAATGTTGTTGCTTCATTCATTACTGCTTATGCGGAAGCTATAAACGAATGGTGGAAAAAGCTAGCAGGATTTTTTGTCGTTACCATTCCACCCCATTGCAGTGCAGCCATCAAATCAGCTCAAAAGCTCCTAAGCTCTAATGGTTCAAAACTCATCCAGTCTAATGTGTCTGTCTCTCGTTCCTTTTGCAGTTGATCCGATCGGAACGCTTCGTCCTTTGGCTATAAACGGCGCCAACTTCCAAGGCCAAACCAGGACGTACCGTGTCATCTTTACCGAGGCGGATTACCGCAACCGAAGCAGAGGGGAGACAAAACAGGAGCAGCCTCCCGTGTATGCGTGTAGATTCGATTTTTGTGTGGATTATGTGCGAGTGATTACTGCAAAAAAAAAGAAAGACAAATCCCGATGACACAACCCCCGAGACTGCGACTGATCGGAAAGAAAGAAAATAATCCTTTCACGCCTTTTCTGTCGGGGTTGGAAACGTAATTAAGTGCTTAACGTTAGTGTGTGTGGATGTTTGTCTGTGTGTGGTTATCTGCCAGGAAGAAAAGTCCCATTCCAATCTTCCCATTTCGTTCCAATGAAGCACACAATGAAGCTGCTGGTAGGATTTTTGTTCATCTTCGCTGTCAATTTCCCGATCGGTAAGTACCACTTTTGGTGGATGCGGTTACAATGCGTGCAAAATATTGTTCCTGTTTTTCCCTCATTTAGCCCTAACTTTGCTTCAAAGATGGACCACTTTGTTTGCTCATCGGTAGTCACGGAAGAGTTGTAGAACCGCCGTTCTCTATTTTCCAAGCGCGTAGCTTTAAGTTTCTGTATAGTTTGGGAAGGAAAATCCTTTTTTTTCTCGTATGTAGTGACACTATTGAATTTATCCAACAAACACTTCCTCATTCTCGGATTCTCATTTCCGGCAGTGATACAGCTCGGCGTAGTTTTTCGTTCCGAAGCGAACAGTTGTGCCTTGTTGGAAGTGATTATCATAAACAAATGCAATTTTATAAGCGCGGAAAATAGAAAATTCTTCCCACAGACAAACATCGTTTACTAGTGGGCTGGGAGTTCACTAACTATAGCATTCGTTAAGCTCATAAGCAGTAAACGTGAATTAAATTGTTTTTGAAAATCAAAACGGACAACTTGCTGTAAAGAAAAAAACAAACAGGCGATAGTGGTATGGTTTTTTTTCAAAACAAGGACTTCGAGTTACTTCACCTCAGACAATAACTTACGAACACGCTTTAAAGTTGTTTGTGGTTTTGTGAGAACATTCAGTCTACTTAAAGATTAGATGAGGAATATTAATGGAAGATTGGTGTACAGTAAATTAACTGCGCTAATAAATCCTTACATTTATGATGTTTTATTTATTGACTTTTGTCAGACATACAGAGTACCTAATAGAAAGGTCGACTGGAAAGGATGACTGACGAAGACAAGTGAGACAAAATCAAACATGGCAAGTACAACATCTAGCTAACGACGCTTTTCCCTCAAAAAGAACGTTAAGGCGATCGTTAAGTTAATTCGAAGAGAGTCCTGGTACGTTCAGATTACAAATATAAATTATATCTTGAAGCTCTATTGGGCCCAAACATTTTTATTGCTTCAAGGAGCGCGTGAGAGTCGATTATGCTTTGCAGAAATCTAAACAGAATCATAAATAGCATATTTTTGCGCCTGTTGGCAAACAGTTCAAGGTTGGCGGATCTTAGGATCGCGGAACTCTTTGCAGATCATCACCAAGAGACCTAGTACCTCTTTACCTCGGGCTATTACATTTAGTCCTTCTGACACTTAAGTACGCCAGTAATGTATTGAGTCCCTCTGACATGGCCTTGACTGCCAGAAACTGAGAGCTAATCGAATATGGGAGATTAAACAGGAGTCTGAAGAAACATAGAAGCATATATCTCTTTCACACATACAAGAAGATTAAGAAAAAAGGATGCAAACACTATTTGCTTTGGTTTGGGACTAACATCCTCCTTTTTTTATTCATGAAGGACGGCCAGGCCGTATTGCTGCCATCCAGCTTAACTTGGTGCCAAATTCTGCAGCTCCCTTCACTGGAATTCAGACCTTTTCAATGCTGAAGACTTTTATATTGGTGTGCTACTTCTTGAAGTAATCGACACACCATTTCACCACATCCCTTCTTTCGCTTGCCTTAGATAATTCTATGCTTTTCCTGACGATTTTAACTTTGGCATCCCTCTATCTGCTTTCTGCACTCGATTTTTAGTCTCTGGTCCTTTCTAAGGTTCTTCTCCTAACCTAATCCGACCTATTTTCCTTATCTGTCCTCAATTCTCTGTTTTATCATATTTTGTTTGGGTATTTGATCCTGATATATTATAATGGTTTATAAAAGTTATCATTTAGATTATTAATGGTTTAGTATTTGTTCAGACAATGCTTAAAAAAAGTTTCTGTCACATCAATCCTTGAAACTGTGTAAACATTTGTAGAAGTCACGGGCAGTCAATTGGATTTTTAGCTGGGCTATAATATTCTTTCAATTGACCTCCGAGACATTCTGGAGTCAATTCCTGATTAATTACAAACAATTATCGACTCAAGAGGAAAAACAAAGAGAAAAAGTGTGAACAGACCTTAAATAACTTCTTAAAACAAAATAAAAATAAATGGAAAAGTTTTAAATTTATTTTTTACAAATTATTGCTAAAAAATCTGTGAGCAGTTATGGATAAATCTCGCAAAAAACTATCTGATGCCAGCAAAAGACACAAATTGTTTTAAAAACCTGCTAGAAACCCTGAGCAAAGCTCTTAAAATCTGTCAAACACTTCGTATAAGTTAGTCAATGTCAAAAAGAATTTTCATAAAAACATTCAATTCAATAAGCATGATACATTCATATAGACATCGAAACTGAAGCTTCAACGCCCATCAGGAGTCAAAACTGGAGTTTATTTTCGACTCCAGAATGCAAACTGTAGTTGACACTGTAGTTGATACCGCAGTCGTCTCCGGAGTTAGATTTTTCAGTTTTGAGTTCGGAAAGAGATTCTGAATTCACTCCTGATATCTAATCAACAATGTGCTGCTGGAATCATTTAATCAAAACCAATTTGCGGTTGTTGTGAGGTATTTTCCTCGATTTATGAACGATGAAAGAACGTGTACTGTCGATTAATGCGAGAGCTCTAATTTTCATTCTGTCTCTAAGAGGGAGAAATAAAGGTAAATGAGCTACAGCGACTCTGCCCAAATAAAGAGTTGTCAGAATAATAACATTATTTGTCTAGACCTGGTTTGATATTTTTCTTTTACCTGGGCAGGGTCAAGCTTATCAGACAAATTTAGAACGACTAATAATAGTGCTCACAAACAAATAGGTACTACTTTCAGACAGGCCTGGCCCCCCGTGAACTCGTGGGACGCATTGTCAACACACGGTAATGAAGACACGATGAGGTCATTTTCTGCCATGCAATTTATTCCCGAGCATGAACTTCATTCGTCGCGTCCGAAAACAGAAAACGAAGCTGCTAAAATACCAAACAGTCGCCCAGCGTCAGACATCATCGCATCATATTCCATTAAAATGACGAACGATACCTTTGTTTGACATTCAATCATGGCGCGCCGCATCGGGTCATCGGGAAGGGGTGCGGAATGGTGTGAAGAGAAAAAAAAAACCGTAGGCCTTGAATTTCATGTTCCATGCACTCGCCCCCGATGGTGTGAAGATCGATTTATGTCCCATGTACCATCGATGAGTGCTGCTGGTGCTGTTGCTTCTGGTTGCCTTGTCGCCTGTACGGCATTGTTTGCAGAAGGCAAACATAATTTACGTTCCTTCACTTCTGTGGGATAGAAAACGAGTCGAGTTTCGTTGTGTATTTTTGTTTCTTCTCTTTACTTTTAACTTGCACTGTGAACGATTGGTTGCGTTTAATGGTAAGACAGTTGAACGAAATTTTTTGTTTCAATTGCTTTCTTAAGAACCTTTTCCCAATGCAATAGCTCAGCACGTGAAACTACGCTTAGGGGAGTAAATTCAAATTCAAGCGGTAATTATTTGACGCTCACGTCACATCGTTCTAGCTGAGGAGAGAAAATTAACAAATTTGACCTTTCTGCCGGCCTCTTGCCCAAGATGGACACAGTGTATTGTCACTTTCATTAAATCGTCTGCCATGCCACGTGACAAGGGTCAGTGTACGTTATGCTGCTTTTGACGTAAACATTACCAAGCAACATTATCTGGATTGCATGATCATTGAGTACATGGAGTTGTGGTTTATTTGTAAACGGATACGGATCAGCGAAAAAACAATGAAAAAGGTTTCCGAACGGATCGCAAAAATAATTGTACGTTGAGCGATAATTGTTCATAAAAATTAATTAAAGGAGTGTTACAGAACGAAATAAAGCTTTCGGGAGAAATACCATTCTGCTGAGAGACGCTTGCGAATCCTGTTTGTGAACACAATTTGTTCTAAGCACAACTTTTAATGAAATGACAAAAAACTTTGAACATTTAAAACAAAAATTAACTTCCCGGAAGTCGAAAATAACGTCCAGGATCTCTGTTCTCTGTTTGTGATCCCGTCTACTAATCAAACAAATGATGAGCATGTTTGTTGTATAAAAAGGACTGTATTTATTTCATCCATTTCCATTTTCATTGGAAAAACAGAAAGCTCCCCGCACAAACAGTGATCGATTACAGCGAATGTAGATATTAAAAATCAAACAGCAAACTCACAAAACCCTTCGGAAATACATAAAATTCGTTGCCGAGTGTGCTGTACGGTTACTAGGGAAAGCTTCCTGGAGTGGAATATTTATCGTTTGAGTATTTGTTCAAAGACGAAAAATCGCTGGGTTGAGTGTGAAGCGAAACGAAATATCGCCCCGAAATAATAAACAAATCGATCTGCCGTTTTGCTTTTTTTGATGCTTTGCCTCGGCTTTTGAAACCGGCTGGCTAATCAATTGACCTTACATTCCTGCTGAACTTGCTGAACTGAACCGATCAACGGGAAAAAAATCAACCATTTTCTTGCCATCAGACGTGCTGTCTTCGTTTTCCCTTTTTATGAAGGGGAAATATCTGCTTCACACCTGGGTTTTCACCAGCATTAGGGGCCGTTGTGTTCTTTATTTGCATAGCAATTCATCATTCGCAGCCACTCACTGGCATTGGCTGAGGGAGAGAAAATGAATTCACCCCCAGCCTTCTTCGCCGGCCATCGGTTTTTGGGGGCCATCGGTCTAATGGATGTAAATATTTATCCACGTAATCGAACGGAGGGATTATCATTTATTGGCCTGTGACGAGGGGGGATTCACCGGATGGCGATGATAGTGCCGAATGTGGAACGAATGATTTCCCTGCCCCATGCTGGCGTGTCGGTTTGGCACACGATCGCATAATGAGTGGCGAAAGACACCGTCTGCGCCGGAAGAGCAACCGTTGAATTATCGTTCCGGGGGCGGGAAAAGTGCGCACTAATGGGTGTGGGATAAAAAGAAATCCAGTGTTTGATCTTATCGGGAAAATGGTTGGTTTTCGTCTGGCGAGGAAACCATACCAACAGGTTGCCAACAGGTTGCACTAATGGATTCGGGTTTCCAACGTTTTTTGGGGAGTTGATTTGCGACTCACTTTCGGAGCATATTTTGATAAGCTTGAAATGGTATTTCCATGCGGATACGGTGTACATGAGTGAAGGTTGCGTTCCATCCTTACGCTCAAAAATCCCAATTATCTTTATTGCCTAGGCTATGGCAGTTTGCTGCGTATTTGTTTTTCCCGGAGCGATAATGTAGACGGGAAGATGATAAAGCCATAGGGTGGTGAAGAGATATTCCAAAAATTTTCTGAAGTTAACGATGAACATCTTGCCTATTAGGTCTACGACGCAATAGGATAACCAAATATATACCTTAAATATAAAGAGCGCACTAGTTATTGAACAATGGGTTTGATTGGAATGTGCAGAGAAAAGTCACTTATTAAGAGACCTTGATATTTTACCCCTTAAACCAATTTTTATGAAATTTAAAGTATATTTCGAAGAACATTTAACAACAAACTCCACTATTGATTGAAAAATTTTATAAACATATGATAAGATATCGGCAATTAATTTATAGAATTCAAAACTGTTGTAAAATTAATACCATCTGCATGCGCCTTAAATTAAGCAAAACCACATCACATTAACACCAAAACACAATTCACAAGTGATTGCATACCTTTAGGCGTTTTGCTTCCAAAATCCGATATACAAAATTACGTGAATTCAGAATAATAGTAAAGTATTGTGTTATTATGGTTTTCATTGTATTTTTGATAGAAAATTGAGAAGTTAGAAGTTTTACCTAGTACTGTATTTATTTCAACACGTAAACACTCGGAAAGCCAGATCATTTTACCCACTCCTTGAGGGTTTGCAAGTTGCTATCATCACAACATCTTGTCACGGAGCTAGCTAGTGTGCAAGGCATGAGCTGACCTAATCCGATCAGTGAATTGTAAATTACCCGTGCAAACTGACAAGCTTTTTGCTGTACTGTAACTGCCCAGGGCTCATTTTGCATAACCAAAACAAGGGAGACTTGAGAAAATAATCTCTTTGTCCCTCGCGCGTTTACCGAGTATGTCACGAAAAAAAAACAAAAGCGCACTAAAAAAGGAAGACTATCCTACGCGCGAACCTACCGCTGGATGCGTAATCTGAAGCATCGCCGGTCCGAGAATAGCTTCCAACGGTGGAAGTCCATCGGAAACTTGTTGAATAAAAATGCTATCCCTAACGGTCCGTTCCAGCGCAACGTTTCTCTTTCCTGGTCCAGGTTTGACGTCAGACGGCATTTGTGCACCATTTTTGAAGTGTTTTTGGCCGCCACGTGGATGGAACGGACCGAACGTACGCAGCGAGATGACCATGACCACGGTCACTGTAACGGCCGTTGGGTTAGAACCGGGTCTCGTCCGTTTCGTCCGTCACTGTTGTATCACTTTCAGCGCTTGACGTTAACGACACCCGTGTAATGGTTGCATTATTAAGCATTACATTTGCTGCACGTTCCTTGTCGGTTGGTTGAGAGAAGATTTTATTACAAGAAGCTGCTACGCACGCGATGCAAACCGTCCAGAGATCGTTGCCTTTATATTTCAATTATCTTGTGCCCAGCGTTTGTCCTGGCTTTCCCGCTATCGCTGGAAAGAGGTGGACCTTTATGTTTGCATATTTATGATTTATAAATCATTGCGGCGAAGCGAAAGGCGAAGAAAATGAACTGCTTCAAGGATGCCCTTTACTGTGGACAGTTAATCTTAAGCAGTGTTTCTTTTGTTCAATACATTGTGCTCATCTCTCCATGAGCGACGTTGAGTGTTGAGAGTATTATTAAAAATTAACTAAGTAAAGGTTAACGTTGAGTAGGTAGCAACCGTGGACCACAAGGAAAAATTGAAATATATCCTTTTAATATTTCCTTGCATGTTCCAATTTGACAGATAATTGGAAGTTCGGGTTTCTAAGATATCGAGTCATTCAAAATTTGTTCCATCACCAAAAAGAGATTATCCATTTATTACATAACGCTTATAGTAGAGAAGTGGTTACTTCCAGCGTTACGAGATAGTTCTTAGGTGTAGCACGAGATTGACTTTACGTTATTGTGGGAGACAATGTGATGCTCCTAAAGCTTCAAATTCAACTACATAATTTAGATAATTAACTGATTTTTGTTATTTCCCTTTAGTCGTAGTTGCAACAACTTTCTTGTGTATTGACAAGATTTGACAGTTAATATGTGGCAGTCATTTGTAAAACTTGTGTTTAATGTCTTGCTGAGACTGGATACACATAAAAATGATACACTTTATTACACTAACTTCAATTAAAGAAGTGCAAGGACTCGATGGAAAGTTGCAACTAAATTGCGTGTCATTCAAAGAATAAATGTGT